>CCAG010002137.1:0-170721 GCA_001077435.1 Glossina morsitans morsitans
GAGGACGCCTAGGTCTGTGAACGACTCAACGTCCTCCAACTTGTGCGAATCTATAAAGTAATGGGTTATGAATGACTTCCTTCTAGAGAAAGAAAGCTTCTTACATTTATTTAGGTTTAGTGTCATATAATTTGAAGAGCACCATGCCACCAATTTATTTAGGTCAGTTTGAAGCTGATGTGATTGCGATTAAATTTCACAACGATTATGCACGTGTGCTTTACACAGTCGCTTACATGCTGCGTTTTATATATAATTGCAAATTTAAGGCTAAACGAAAATACGGTTCATTGGATGCTACAGAACTTGACGCATCTCACCTAAAAATTATCAAATATATACAAATCATTTCTTTTCATGGTGAAATTGCAGCTGTACAAAAGGGTGCTAATCTTAATGCCAAAGGTCATATGCAGTCTTTACCACCATTCCTTTACATATGCAGTCTTTATCACCATTCCTAACGGTTTACTAAGAACGGGTGGCCGAGCATTCTATACTATTACCAAAAGATCACGCTTTTACGTATACATTAGTACGCTACTATCATAAAATTAATCATCATGTTGGCCCACAAACATTACTAAGCATAATTCGTCAATCTTATTGGACAAGCCATGACAAGGTTATCTGTCGATCTATATGAACAAGTTGTGTCTTATGCTTTCGTACTAATCCAACTAAACAGAACCATTTTATGAGCGATTTACCTGATTTACGAGTTCAACAATCAAGACCGTTTAAAGTAATAGGTGTCGATTTTTATGGTCCATTTCAAATATATTATGGCAGACGCGGCATTGTTTGTATATGTTTTCATATGTTTTTGTACAAAGGCCATACATTTAAAGTTGGTAGAAGATTTATCTGCTCAAGCTTTCTTAGCTGCTTTAAGGCTTTTCATTGGGCCACGTGGCCTATGCTCAGTAATTTACAGGACAATCCAACTAATTTTATTGGTGCAAAAAACGAGTTGCATGAACTTTACAAGTTGTTTAAAAATACAGATATTATATTTGATGAATGTGCTTCGCGTGGCATAATTTGGAAAACCATACTTCCACGCTCTCTGCATTTTGGTGGCCTTTGGGAGGCTGCAGTGAAGTCCACTAAATTTCATCTAAAACAGATATTACAAAATGCGAAATTTAACTTTTTTGAATTCAACACAGGTAGTCCAAGTATAGATTTGAATTACTTCTTCTATACAAGTCTACCGCTGGACATGTTACAAAGAAAACCTGAACGTTTCTTAACAATACACCATCAAAATTTGATGGCCACGTTGAATCGCTTTACTTTACATACCAACATGCGAGCAAATCAAGAATGAAATCCGTAAACGTACAGCCTATGGCTTTTTCACACCATATTACCATTAACCCGTATGGATAAATCGTTATCCGTTGATAGCATATTTGAAAACTTAGCCAACGAAGAGTCCGCTACTAAAAAATTTCAAAGGGTTTTTAATACACCACGTCGTATACCTTAAAACAATGATGTAAAAGTTTTCGATTAAACTGCAAGTGAAGAATTCAAATGAAATAAAATGGAAATGATTAAGTGTGTTGAGAAAGCTTTTTAATTTCATTTATTTGGTTAGTATTGCATTGCACAATAATATCAGGTGTCAAATAGAAAATTGCTGCAAACGCTTAATACAAAATCGCCTAAAATTTGTTGGTTGTGTTGTCGACAATTTACATAAAATAACCCTAAACTCTTGAACTGAGTTCTATATATTTTTGAATGAATTTACCATTCGCAGCATACAGATGAACTCACAACTCACCAAATGAAAAAAAGTCTCAAATATAAATGCGCTCAGAACGAACATACACCTATACAAACGAACATACGATCAAAACCGCAAAAGCATTGAGTAAACATTTGTTTAGTCAACGAATGGATTTGCAGATTATATTTACTAAGCTTGGTGAACGTGACTAAACGGTAGCAAAACTAGATATAAAAGCAAAAATAAAAACGCGTTTCCGAATTAGTAGCAAATCCAAAGTACTATATCGCACTGACAACAGCAGTAGTGATGAAAGTATTTGTGGACTTTCTGCTCAAAAGATAAGAGCACTGTGGAATTAACGTAAAAGTTTAAAATGATTTAAGGTAATGGAAATTATTATTATTATTATTATTATTATTATTATTATTATTAACATTACAATTATTCTCGTTACTATTATTAGTCAAAGTAAAGTTTTACAATCCTGTTATTCAGTAGCGTTACGATCCATGCGTTCTCTTAGCTCTTGCAATCGTTTCGTTGCAGTTTTTCGTGTAATATCCGTTACTAGTATTATAAAATTCTTTGCTTCAATTTGTTTAACTTTTATCCATCATTTTGTTGACTTTATAAATGTCCTATATTTATTAAAGTTCTAGACTTACTTTTCAACTGCGTTCCTATCGTTTGGCACGAACACATCTATGAGATGTACTATTTTCGTTCTCCTATCAACGCACTACCAGTTTCTCAATCTAGATGATACCATCCTAGTCTGTGGTCTATATATCGGGATATATTGCGCCAAGTTTGCTTCATACCATATGGTTCTAGGAGAGCATCCCTCCTATGATTACATGCTTTGCGCAAAATGAACTATATCTTGACTATTTTGACGACTTCACACCCGCATCTACATGTATAATCCCATTACTACTTTTTACTATTTTCGAGCGCATACTACCGTTTCTTTTATAACAAAGCCACTCATTTCAAATTTCAGACTGTTTTGCCATACAGCCTCCAAATTGACCTTTGGTTTATGTTTTCATCCAACTTATTATTCCAAAGGAATAGCTTAATACTGTGTATGTAAGATGTGCTTTTACAATGTTTTTTTGCGTTCGGCGAGGGGCTTATTTTTATTTCGCCTTGCCTACTCTATAAGTTAAGATATTTAAGCGTTTCACCTTTTACCATTTTATCTAATGCCTTCCAGTCTGTGATACAAATTTATTCCCCATAGAGTTTCTCTTTTTCTGTTTGCAGAGAGAAAGTTTCTACTATATTGGTAAAATCTTTGAGTTGCAATGTTCTCTTCTCCAGCTTTAAGTAATCCGCATGGTGCATGCCGCTAAATCCAAACGAAGTAAGTCGATATTCTGTCGATATTAGTAATGTTTCGCGTGGATTTACCCTCAGTAAAAACTACACGTACTTAAGATGTTGCTTTAGAATATTTCTTATTTTATTTTCAAAGCTTAGTAATGACACTAGATGTTATTTAAAGCATTAGATGTTTTACGAGCTCTATGAATTTTGTAGTTTCTCTATTTTTTATATTTGCAGACTTTTTTTTAACCATTCACATGGTTATCACATGAAAGCTTATGCGACGTTTGCCGTATTACAATTATTTTCCTACTGTCTTTAAATTCTCTTCCCACACTCTCTCTGCTCTGATTCATATTATATATTTTATTGAGGTCACAGCATTTTTGAATTTTTTGTACAAGGCACCTAATTGCCACTTTATATGTGGGTAAAAAACGCGATAATATCCTATACATTGTTGGTCCTTCGGTTGCCAGTGAGTCTTTAGTAAGAGGATGGCAGGAAGGTCAAAGCAGGCCTTTTGGTAATTTCTCAATCTTAGTGTTTGTTTACTCAATCATATTATATATACCCCAGTGCTTTACAAATTGGTGCCCTTTTTATAAAGTTTTTACTTCAGTTTTACTACTGTTGTTGTTTCTTTATCCAACCGTCATTGTGGCTGTAATTTTCACCGACTGATACTAATATGTGCTTGCATGTATTTTAATCAGCCACATCTATTGGTGAAAATGACAAAGTAATGCGAAATATCAATGCACACGACTGTTAAACTCGATGACTTTGATCTTTCTCTACATAAGATAATAGTTTTCTATTTAGTATTATTGAGTTAGTCAACGTATCCAAAGCCTAATCATGGAGCGCTCAAAGTTGCATTTTCGACATTTATTATTTTTCTTGTTTAATTTGAAGAAATCTGCTACCGAAGAGTCTCAAGCACTTTTGGAAGCTGGTGCTGCTCCATCGTATACCAATTGTCGGTTTTGGTTTCAACGGTTTAAAGGTGGTGATTGTAATATCAATGGTAAAGAACGGCGTCGAGAATCAAAAAAATTCGAACTCAGTGAATTGCAAGACTTATTGGACGAAAACCCAACTCAAACTCTCAAAGAACGTTCGAACAGCTTAGCAGTTGATGAATCAACTGTGTCTAAACGTTTGCATGCGATGAGATAGATCCAAAAGCAGGGAAAATGGCTGCCATACGAATTGACTGAAAATGTCATTTCGAACCGTTTCAATATCGCGATCTCATTGCTTCCGACGCCGAAGCAGAATATTCATTGCCATAAAGTTTTGCTGTGCGTATGGTGGAATCAGCAAAGTGTAGTGTATTACGAACTATTGAAATAGAGTGAAACTACTACTGCAGATGTCTACCGACGTCGTTTGAACACATTTAACTATGTGTTGTTCGAAAAAAGAACAGCAAAAACGGTCATCTTGCATGACAACGCTCGGCCACACGTTGTAAAAGTTGTCACGGATACACTATTGCAGCTCGAATGGGAAGTTCTGCCATACCCATCGTATTCACCAGACATGGCACACGGTTTCGAAATGCTAAAGAAGTGCGAAAATAGGTGGATGAGTAAGTCGCTGCCAAACCAATATCGTTCCCTCGATACGGTATCACCATGTTGCCAAAAAGATGGGAAAAAGTTATATAAATATATAAAAATGTCTCTTTCAAGTGAAAAAATAGTCAAAGTACATGCAAGCACTTAATAATTACACCAGTCCTGTTTCAACTATTCTTTATTTTCATCAACATAGATACGACTATAATAGATGTATTTCATTTTCAACAAAAAGATTTTTATTTTTTGGCTGAAAATTTGTTTTCTCTTGGTCCACTTGTAGTACAAAGTACATTAAGTTTATGCGGACGTGTGTAACACGCAGAACGCTGTAAGATAGACCTATCGTTTATTATGTATTATATCAGAAACATTTTCTGCATCGAACGGTACAATAACCCTGCCTGTCCGTCCCTCTAATATGTGTCAATGTAAATTTGTGTTCAAGGTACAGGTCGCAATTGTTGAGATATTTTGACGAAATATGGTACACTTTTGACCCAAAGACGAAGGCTATTGGTTTTGGATCGGCCCACTTTTTCGAGCACTCCCCATACACCGCTCTATTTAAAAAAGTCGTTACATGAAAAAAATTACAATATTCAAACTTTGGGCTGGCTGGGGCAATTTTTTGAATCCCCTCTCATATAACGAAAATTGAAATTCATACAACAAAAGGATTAATTCTCATTGCTTCATGGTGAAAATCAGATCATAATAGTAATTTAAGATAAAAAAAAGAACTGCACTAAATTTGGAGCACATCGGCCGATTTTCTGGATCCATGCATAAGGGTGCGCGAAAGGTTTGCACAGAAATTTATCCTTTGCATGGCAGAAAAGTTCGACTTTTAATATGTTATGATGAAGGTTGATCTATAATAGTAATTTGATATAGAAATGAACTCTACAAAATTTGGACTACGTACGTATAAGGATTTTCACGAAAATATTTGTATTTTAGGGCAGAAAAGTTTAACTTTTAATATGTTATGATGAAAGTTGATCCATAATAGTACTTTGACACAAAAATGAACTTCGATTAAAAGACACACCCACATAAGGTGACAAAATCTCTGTTTTTAAAAGCAAAAAAACGGTAAATATTTCCGCGTTGCTCATAAACAATAACTTCTACAGATATTCTTTTCTTGATCTTTCAGTATCTACACAAAAATCGTCGTGCCTACCCCAATATTGTATAGTATTGAAACGTCATTTTTTCTCTTTTATTTTTTTTTTACGTGTATGAGCAAGCCGGTGGCTATACAAAACGCGGTCACGGCCGATTCTCACTTTGTTACCAGGACAAGCCTTTGAGACTCACCATTTGAACTTTGAATTGAATTCTTTTGATTACTTCATATAAGATTTTTAAAAAAAAATTTATTTTTACTTTATCCTGTTATTTAGTTATAGCAAAGTAATAAATTTTATGACTAAAAGTACCTAACAACTAAGACTGTCGGCTTTTTTACTTCCCTTTAAAGCAATAGTTAAAGGTAAACTTTTGTAAATTTGGAATGTTTTTTTTTTTTTAGAATGTTGAGCTAAGATGCACCAAAGAAAAGAGAAAAAAATTTTATAAAGGTAAATTATGATTAAACGTTAAAAAAAACAAAAAAAAATGTACCCTGAATTAAAAAGATAAATTCACTTTTCTAATGAAGCAAGTTAGTTCATCGAGATGACTTACATTTTTTGCTGCAAGGAGATCGAGGAGGCCACCGTGTAACTTGAAAAAGCCAAAAGAACTTCTAATACCATTAAGACTGTGACATCTGAAAATTAGATGCTCAGCTGACTCATTAATATTACAAACTTTGCAAACATCACATGGTTTAAACTGAAATGCGGGATTTATTTTATAGAAAAGGCGATTAGATTTAACAAACGCAATCTCTTTAAATTCTTCATTTAGTTATTGAAAGATGTGGTTGCGAATTGGCGGTATTGCTTCATTTGGTGTCTATTTGATGGACAACATTGTCCCATCAACTTGAGCCCTTTTTGCATGAAAGTCGGCTTCTTTGTTTAAAAAAAACCGCAGTGACAAGGTATCCAATCCACTTGAAATGCATATAACATACCGTGTATATCAAACACATATTAATTATTTGCACCTCTTTTATTTATTAGAAACAGAGCTGACTTATTGTCAGAGAAAACAACAAACTTTTTAATACCGCCCATGATAGCTACCTTAATAGTATGTAAGGCTTCCAACCACAGATGGCGAATAGGGATTGAGATTCTAACGTTTGATATGGTTATATACACTGCGCCAAATGTTCGATTTGTGTTCGCGGTTGTTACAAAGGGAAAGACGAATTTAGTATACCCTCATTTTTTGGTCAATATCAGAAAAAGCCAGCTCTAAATTGTTTGGCAGAAGATGAATGAAATTGGATATGAAATTAAAAGAGCAAATAATGTACCAGTCATGTCGATGTGTACAGAATTGTGGCGGCAAAGGTTGTTGCAGAGAAATTTACATAGGTTAAAGAAAACTATGCTGTTTAAACTTCAACGGGATAATTTACACTGTTACATACATATATACGTATGTTTCATGTTTCATTTACAAATACACACTCACTAATTTTTATTCCAATCTAAAAGCTCAAATGTAGTGTAAGGCCCCTCGTATGCATGCATAGATCACATCTCAATATTCTAAATATATCGTTTGATGATCTTGAAATCCTAAATTTACGTAGCCGTTACCATGTGCTTAGGCATGTTTGATGGCAAGTCGAGAAAAGTTCCTCCACAATTTTGGCTTTATGTACTATTTTAGACAGATGCTTCCCTACCGAGAGACGAGATACATTATGTCCAACAGAACCGTCAGTGGCATATATCATAGCCGTTGTTACAATAAAAAAGAAGCTTTTCTTAAGGTAAGCTCCTCATACAAAAAAGATTGAAATTTTGGTTCGAGGTAGGGGTCGATTCAAGGATGTTCATGAAGGCTCTACATTTATTGGTAACAAAATTCGAGAGGGGAATTGAATTTATCTTGTCAACAATATGATGGAGTTTTTGATAATAAAATGTGCAGCTGCAAGAGACAGTCTCACTGAAAGATATAACTTTCTGGAAAAAGGAAGGATTCATTATCTTGACCTTAATTAACTCTTTAGCAGTACAAAAAAGAGATCTTTCGGAAACATGCCGTCGACCAGAAATGACATTGAAAATATCTTGAGGAGTTGAAGGAACAATGTAGCACAAAGTTTTAAGATTCTATTTTCGAATTTTGTATACGTTTCTCAATATAAGTCAAAGCATTTTTGGCAACCTGACTGATTTTTAGTCATGAGTTTGATGGCATTACATCCAGATTGACAGTCTTTGAAGGCTTTCTCATAATGCCCGCGAAGAGTTAGGCTGTCATTTAATGTTCTACCAAGAAATCGAAGAGTTGATTAACTTTAGTTCCTTTGATAAAGAGACTAGTTTCACTTTTAGAACCTTGGCAAAATAAATAATATTTGTTTTTCTAGGATTAAAATATAAATTAAGATCGGCACATGCATCGAAAAAAAGATAAGCTTTTATCGAGACATTATTCACGGCCACTGCTTGCTTAAATCATTTAAGTCTTAACCTGGTTTAGGAATGGGAACAACCTTGATACATCGCAAATCTAAGGGTGTAAAGTTAATAGACCAGCAGTTATTGATTGCATGCAGCAGGATAGCTAAGCTTCCCCCAGACAGTGCTCTGACTACATCATACTTAACTCCATTACAACTTGCAGCGGTAGCTGTATTTCTGGAATGTAAAACATACATTAACTCATGTAATGAGAAGGACGTATTCCTGAGACTACTAAAAGTAATTGAAGATACTGTAATTTGATTGACATTTGGAATATATCTCCTGAGTATATGTAAGTGTCTTTTACTATCATGGCCCTCCCGTACAGCACAACCATTTAATTTTTGACTAAAATGTTGATCATTGATATAATTCCAGAAAAAAGGCGAGTTGCCATTGCCACACAACTCTTTAATCATGTTAGCTGTATGTGTCCTTTTCGCCTTTCTAAGTGCAGACTTCCTAGGTTTCATGTTATCAAATGAAGTTGGTTGGATTAGTGTATTTACTCATTTTTTCTTGCAGCTTGGTATTTGCCAAAATGTGTTCACAGGAAAGAGTTCCACCAAGGTTTAGATGAGAAGAACTCAAAATCAGAAAAGTTGGTTCTAGCACAATTTGATCTCAGATTGAAAAAACTTTGAATTGATGATAAATCAGAAGGAAGACCAATTTTAGACCAACGGTTTATAAGGAATTTACGGGAACTGAAGCTTTTCGGTTTTTTTTACGGATTTGCTGCTACGGTGAAACAAAATGGGAGAGTGTTGACTGTTGACAATTGAGACATTAGTTGTATTCCAGTTGGATCATAATATAGTTGAATTAGAAAAAGTTAGATCCAAGACACAGATCGCCGTGCGACCATTCCGATTGCTGTGAAAGGTAATATTGCCATTATTTAAAACATTAAAACTGCTGACATTGCTGACAGAGCTGATCGCTATGCAAGCAGTGTCTAGCATTGAAATCTCCAGCTAGAATCACATTTTGTTCACCATCAAGAAAGTCACATAATCTCTGAATCTCATCACTCAACCCTGGATGGAAAGTAGCATGATGCTATTAAAAGATCCGATTTAAAATTCATGATTTTGATGATGATAACGCCAACAGGAGAATTGTAGGGAATAGGTCTGGAATTGACACCTTTCTTAACTAATGTACTAACACCACCATAGTCGTCTTCACGACATTTGGTGGCTGAAATATAATTGGAACTTTTAACTTCAAAAAATTGTCATATTTTAGAAAAACTTCTCTTAAGATGCAGAACCCAATATTATTAGAGTTCATCTAAAAATCTAAAAACAATAAGCTACGCCGAATACTTTGAATATTATATTATAAAAGGGAAATCGCATTTTAAATAAAAATGGCATCCCGGCGAATTTACTCTAAGTACCAGGCACTTGATCGTAGCATGAATCAACACAATAAAACATTTTTTCTGCAAACGTCTTAACAAGATTCTGACTGATCATCGGACGGATACATTCTTTAATCGGAAAAATTAACCTATCAATTTCCGAAGAGTGCACATTGTTGTTCGAAATTACTGACCGCTGCGATCTTGTTACAGACCTTTAACCGTAAATTAGGAGAAGGCTTGGAAATAACAGATTTCCTTTTAACAACTGCATTAAATTTTTTCTTTCTTAGAATCTTGTCAACATTCTCATTATCGTCCTTGGCCAAAATGCGGACGAGTTCCCCAACGGCGAGAAGTGCTCATGATAGGAATTATCATCCAGAAATTCAAAGTAGTTTGCGGAAAACTTGACTTTTTCACTTCTTTGTAGGAAAAATTTTTAGTGGCCATAATCTTATTGATAGTTGACTCCCGCTCTCTGTTCGGGCAAGACTTGTTCAGACTGTTGTGTTCATTTGAGCCACAGAGCAGCCACCTCATCACTTCACAATTTTCGGTACACTTAGGAGACTTGCCACAATTAAGGCACCTCCTCTCCTTGGCTTTGCAAAACTGCGACACATCTAAGATGGGTACAAAGTAGTCCGCAGGGAGGTTATAACAATTAAGCTTCATAGACTTGGGGAGAACTTTTGCTCTGAAACCAATTTTTATACTGGTTGTCGGAATAAATTCATCCCTCTTGACGAGATCCCTTCTTCGAAGCCTAAAAGCTGACTTGATACATAAAAGGTTTATGGTCGTCGGCATTGTATACAAAGATTTCACAACATGCCGGCTACTGTTAAAATGTAATATGCGGGTAAGACCCAACTTAATGATAATTTACATAACCTCAGCGATCATATGCAATTCAATATAATTGTAAATGTTTTTATTAAAATGGGATGAATACGATGACGAAACCTAAAAAACAGTTGCGAGAATGCAAAGAAATCAAAATCAAATTTTAATTAATCAAAAGAATAAATTGGTCATATTAGTATCAGAAATTAGTTCCTTAAGAAGACCATTACTTGTATGGCTAGGTATGGGCATTGCATTGTATTGTATTAGCATTATTTCGTGAAGGTTGACTTCGTTGAAAAATTTCTTAAAACTTGGCCTCGCAGGTAGCGTTTTTGATAGTTATCATAACTTATTTCGCATTCATTTCCATCTTCACGACGAGCACAATCAATGTGTGATTTATATGAGTTGACAAGTATTTTACCAAGTTCCAATGATCGTTTATGGCTAGCATCTTTAATAGACTTATGTTTAAAATACCAATTTCGTAGTTTTAACAAACTTTTCCGTTTCGAATTCTACATTGTCCTGCAAGAATCCTATAAAGGTTTGCTGGGCATGGAGTTGATTTATCTCCTTTAGCTGATGATTCAAGAGTGCTCAATAATAAGGTAGTCAATTAGTCTGGAATGCCTTTGGCGCCCAAATCATAAAATTAATTTTTATGACTTTACTGCAATTTCTTCGTTTTTGTTGAAACCTGGGAAAATGCCGAGGGTATACGTAGGAATATCACTTCGGATCTTTTTTTTATTATAATTGTTTCAAATGTTTCAATGTTGATGGTTTAAAAGAACTAAAGACGGTTAGTAAGGATAGAGCAAAATTACTGTTCAGTGCGAACAATTTCATTTAAAATTATGATTTTAGAAAGAAGAACTTGAAAGCATACATTTCACGGAAATATTTGTAATGTAAGGTAGATTGGATTATCAAAAATGCTGCGTCTGTTTATGTAAGCTAACACTTATGTAAATTATTAGTTTTACATGGGTGCTATAAACGTATCTATAATTTCGGAGAAGCATTGAAAATAACGAAAACTTAAATATACTGTTCTCTTGGAAATGTATATATATATATTTTTTTTTTAATTACATAAATGCGTGAATGCGGCTTTTAAAGATATGCACCCCATCCGACATACATGGCAGCCAAATTATCAATATCGGTAGCTTCATTAATTAAAAAATTCACTTGACCTTCTGTAGATAGGGGAATGCCATTGGCTTCAGTTTTCTTCACCTGAAATGATTCAATTTCCATTATTAATGTAATAATTATAAACTCTTATAGACTTACATAACCCTGTAAGCGTTCTTCGATACGCCTGACATCTAGCATAGCTTTAGGATCGGTTATTTCTAAGTCGGACGATGACTTTGCTTTAGCGCGATTTAAATTACCCAAATCATAAACGAATGGACGTAAAATCGATTTTAAAGTTTTCGCCTCATCCTTTAAAACGCGCAAAGTAATTTCACAGCATTTGCGAAAGAGGCCTTCAACACCCAAAGGGCCCATTGCGAAAACCATATTGTGTGTGAGACGAAAAGGAACAATTTCGGGATACGCGAAGCATTCCCCTTGATTAAAAAGGCAATTGAAATCGACATGAACAGCGTCCCCATTTGTTTCATCGAAAAGTATATTCTCGCCATGACGATCTCCCAATCCTAGTATATAGCCAACCATAGACATAACAGCTACAGTTTTAACATAAGCAGTGCGTGCTTGATACCAACTATGTGGAGTGGGGAATTGTTGAAGAAACCAATTATGGAATAATGGGGGATGGCGGGGTAATAGCTTTTGAGTAAACAAAGCACGTTTTTTTTCAATACTTTCAGTCTGTGGAAGAACACATTGACGTAAAATGCGATCAGGCACGCCAAGGCCGCGCATACGGTAGAACGAAGTACAAATTCCACGAAATGAATTCAATCGAGGCAACCACTCGACTAAGCCACATTCTTCATTAAAGGGGATAGCAGCATATGTACGTATACGTAAACTTCGATGTCGTGCCTTTATAAAAAAAAAAACACATTGTCAGAATCATATTTATGCGAAATATATTTACCATGCAAATTTACCTGAGAATCTTGATGCAGATAGCGTTTAACTAGACCATTGAATTCCATCAAGCGAAAATCCCGCCGCAAATCGTCCTTCGGTTTTATCATTACATTATAACTCAAACCATCACTACATTCAATGCAAATTTTCTTTGGCTTAGCAGCTGAACGTAAAACCACTATTTCTTCCCTGATACCTCTGATATATACCGAAGTGTAAGGGAATGGATTACTAGGTATTATCGAAGAAAAACCATCACCACTGGAATTTGGTATTCCAACTTTATTATTATTATTTAAACTTAGAGATTCTGCTGCATTGGCATTGATGGGAAACGAAATTTGCATGTATTTTTCGAACGGCAACATAATTTCTGAAAAATTTGGATCTCGAAAAAGTCGCGGCAGCTGTCGAACTAATGAACTTAATTCATAAGAACGATCAAAGCTTACATCCTTGTTTGTTAATTCAATTAGACGCTCTGACAGCATATTAAAATCTTTTAGTAACTTTTGGAATGTTGGCTTGTCTAAGCGAGAGTCTGTAAAAATCAGATGGCAGCGCTTAATACGAGTGGAATGACATGATTTAAAAACCGGCAACAGCATCCATAAAGATTGTTGAGGAAAATGCTCGATCAATTTAACAATGATATTCTTTAAAGTTTCATAGACCTCTTTGGAGGGATGACATATCCGACTCAATAATTGAGAAAAGGCCGTATAAAAAATGGAAGTGGACAGTATATTATTGCAGTTATTAATTAAATCATTCATTTTGCGAGCTATTTCTTGAAACGCCGCCATCTTTGTAGCTGTTGCAGAACCTAAGGCGGGCTTATTACACAAAGTTGCCAGGTACGAAGTAAAATCCAACCATATACTCAGTAAGCGCGGTAGGGATTGATAGACGTTGGCAAAACCATACTTTAAACCTTTAGCGTAATTTAACATTACATCTTGCAGTAGACGGTACCCAATTTCTCCTTCCCTCTGATCTGCCGCATAGGAATCGTAGATTTTTTCCATGTATTGAGCTAGATGAACGTAACACTTTTCAGAACAGCGATTGCCTTCCAAAGCTTCTTTGAAATAACGCAAATTCAATTCAGAACAAATATTCATAGATTCGGCGTTATAGGTGGCCTGTAGAAATTTTGCTTCAGCATACAAGGCACGCTGAACATTATCAAGTTTGCGTATGTCCCCTGCGCAACAAGATTCTAAGCGAAGGATATTTTCTTCTAGCAATTTAAATGTATAGGTTTGTTCGCCTTTTTGCCACATTAACCTAGCTTTTTCTAAAAATAACGTTAGAGGCTTATATGGTTCGGCTTTCATAAGGCTTAGTTGCGCTTGCTGAAGGCACCCAGCTACACGATTCATTTGACCACTACGTATCCACAATTTACCAATTTCCTCATTTACGCAGTCATTAACAAGTTTCACCAATTCTTTGTTATGATTGTCGTAATTCAACAAAATGCGTTTTGTTTCCGAAAGTAGATTACGTCTCAAACAAAATACGGGTTCTACAACGCGCGCCATGGGTTGGAGAATATTTAAGCGCGCATTCCAATTATTAAAAAAATCCTCGATTTTGCGCATACATTCTTCTTTTAAATTTCCTGTTTTACTGGGCCCCTTAATACTGGTCACAATATTGTTAATTAGAACTTTATTTTTTTCCACCTCATCCAACATATGCAATCTTATCATTTCGTCATAGCAATTATTATAGGAATACTCATTAACACCGGAACACAAACGCATATTAAAGAGAATATTACTACGAATATTATCCAACTGTTGCTGAAAATAAGCTAACCCAGGCGAAGAAGCATTGTCAATGTCATTTGGCTGTCTAAACAATAGAAATGCTTCAGCGCATTGTATGTTCCAATTGGTAATCTTGCTCTTAATCACGGAGTTCTCCAACAAATCTTCAAGCTCATCGTAGCGTCCCAATCGCCAAAGCAATTCAGATTTGCATTCTTTAAAATAATCATCAGTGTATTGATCGTTCAATTTCTGCCACAAACCATCAAATGTAAGTAAAGCTGTGGCTGAGATATCCATTCGCAGATAACAATCAATCATGCCTTTGATATGCTCTTGATTGATGGTATCATCACTACACAACAATTGTTCGTAACAAGTAATCGTTTCTTGAGGACGATCTACAATACGATTCACCAATATCTCCTCAGCCAAAGTAAGATTTGTCTTCTTGAGATAAACCGCGCCCTCCACCGAATCGGAATCCATAAGTTTGCCATGAATTTCAATTAAAAAGGAAAGTTGTTCTTGCAATCTCGATTCAATATTTTCTTCTATATATTCCTCTAAATAGAGTAAAGCTCGTGAATAATCTCCCGCATCGTAATTGGCCTTTGACACATTAAATTTATTAAACTTTTTCATAAATTCTTCAATCGCTTTATAACGCTGATCCGCTTCTGATATTTTGCCTCCAACCATGTGTACACGCTGCCATTCCCGCAACCATCTCTGCAAAAAGTCCAACTGGTCGGAACACAACTTAGTACAGGTTTCTAATTTCTTGTCCGTATCCATAAAGTTGGATACCTTTTTTAACACTGTCGTTGGTAGATTATCTGCTGAATATTTTGTTGATTTAAATTCTTTAAAACAAACCAAATCGCATTCTGTTTGGATATGATCTCGAGGATCAGACCCGCCATAACTAAACACTGCTTGAAATTCTTCAAATATACATTGAAATGCGACTTCATCACATTCCTGCACAGCGTGCAGCAATATATATGGAAAGAATAATGCCAACATATTGTTATCACGTTTCATACTGGGTTTATAAGAGTTGAGAAGATGATTAGTTTCGCCATTTTGCACCAAATCTATTAAACGACAGCTCCAAGCAAACGCCCAATCTTCATAAGAGTTCAATAAATTACTTTTGAAGAGAGGATGTTCGCTATTTTTAATTTCCCGCTTGCTGGCTGTATAGCAGGAGCTCAAGAAAGGCTCCATAACCTGTTGCGTTCGCTTCGGTATTGCCATCCAAACATTAAGTTTCTTATTCTCTTTAGGTGATATACCAAATACCGATAAGGTTTCTTGAATGGCTAAAGAAAAATTATCTACATACTTTGTTTCCTTTTTATATTGATAAGCTCGACATAGTTCGGTTAAAGCTAACACCGCAAAGTCGTCTGTATGTATGCTCAACGATATATCGAAACCATTTTCAAACGAGTAATTTGAAGGCATATAACTTGGATCTATAGCTCCCAATTCGCCTAAGCATTTCGCAGATGCCAAATGCATACTCCTGTCCTCGTGACAACTGCCAGATACCAGATTATCAACAATATTCTCCAATAAAGGATCAACCCGTATTATATCCAATGTCAAATGATTGATTTCCTCACGATGTTGACTAATAAAATTCTTTAAATATCGTAATCCATGTATACGAACTTGCAGGTTTTCATTAGAGATTTGTTTATGAAGAAACGCTAATTTTTCCAAAAAACTGGAACGTTCAGTTTTCGACAGATCGGATTGTCGTTTTACATAAGTGTGAATTTCCGTTCTAAGATTCACTTCACTTTCCAAAAAGTATAAATTCGGGATATACAGACCGAGAAAATTATCATTTTTTAAAATCAAATAATGATAGATATCGTTAATTTCTTCGAAATTTTGCGGCAGTAGAGGTTGTAATGTAGCAACTATGCGACTTAACGACGGTCCCAATTCTTGAATATTGACAATGTGCAGGAAAATATGCCAAATTTTCAAACAAATATTTTGTAAATTTCCATCGTGAAGAGTTAGCACAAAACTCAGCATAGCCATAATTTTGAAACGAAATTGCGTTACATTTTGCGGGCCGATTAAGCGCATAATTTGTGCTAAACTGTAGAGAGCCTCTTCTTTAAGGGATTTCTCGAAATTCGGCTCGGCTAAGCAGGTTGAAAATATGTTATCACCCCCAAAAAACGATCACCAATAAAATTGGTAAATTCAAGTGTGGGACTCGTCAACGATTTAGCGCCTATCTCGCGAGGCAACAGGCACTGAAATGCTTGCATTACAAACAGAGGACTCCTGTTAAAGTACACCAGAAATTCTGAAACAGTTTGCTACAAAAGCACAAGATTTATTAGTTTTATTCAAAATAATTAGAAACTCACTTTAACATCTGCATTCATCAAGTGGTTGAGATCGGTTCCCGTACATTTAATAATTAGATCAATGCAAGCGTTTCCCACTTCAAAATCTTCAGTTAAGTAAATGTGACTATATGTACGTAGAAATGAAACAACGAACAGGTTAGATACGGGTTTGCGTGTCATTTTTGAAATACTAATAATGAGCCCCTTGCAACGCGGTTCCTTAACACAATAAGGCAGAATCATGGCAACTAAAAGCCGATAATATTTACAGATAAACTCTTGCACACAAGAGAAGCCCAGCATGTTGGTGAACTAAAATATTTAAACAAGAAAATCAAACAATCTAGTAAAAGATTTCAAAGACAATAAAATTATTTACTTTCACTTACAGCTTTTAACGACCTAGTCATGCGGATACCTTTCGCAAGATATGAATAGACAATCAGTTCTTTTAATAAATTTAATGCATCACGTTTATACCAATTCCACAACTGTATGGGTTGAATACTATAACGATCACACATTTCTGTGGCACATAAAACTGCTTCATGGGCCACCTTAGAGTTTGGATGTATTAAATAGAAAAAAGTCATTTTGAAAAAATGATATAGCCACTGTTCGCTTAACCAACCATTTTCCGTACAACAAGCAAGTAGTTGTAACATAGCTCGTTGATAGTCTACATTTCTAACAGATTCCAATGATTTTGTAGTATGCTGCAGAAGAGCACATGCAATTGGCCGCAAAAATTTACTTTCATGATGAGGTTTGAAACATTCTGTAACCATTAAACTAAACGTAGGCAAATGCAAACAGGAAATATCCAGGGATTTGGTAAGAATTTCAACACAATCCTCAACTGTAACATTATAGTTATCCAAATGATTGACTGCGAAAGCGTAATGAGGCTTTACAAATAGCTCCTGAAGTAAATGAGTGTGAATTTCTGCTGGTAAGCCTTTTTCACCTTCAAAAGCCTGAGTTTCGTATTGAAATCTTACGACCGCCTCGTGATTTTCTAAATATTTCATTAGTTCAGAATCATTTTTAACAAATGGGCGGCATTTGTGGCACATTATCTCCAGACTAAACCAATGATACGGTTCCAAACTACCAATTTCGGAGGACGCCCCAAATGTCGCCATGATGCTATAAGATCCTCGCGCATTAATGCAACTTACGTTTTTCAAAAATATGTAAAATAAATCGGGATAACTAAGCAAAAATTTTTTAAACTCCTTCAATAAGAAATCATTTTCAAACCATCCAAGTGATAAAAAATGTTCTAAGCTTTGCGAAAATTTCGACTTGTAATTGAGAGACGACGAATTTTCGAACACATTCTTGATTACAGCCGCTATCGAAGTGGTAATAAGTTTTTGCGTTTCCAAGGAGGCCTTAAATTGTAATTGGTTTAGAAGATCTAAGCAAGTGTCTACTAATTGGGATTGTTTGACATAGACGGTAGAGGTTTTTAAAGGATGCAAAAGTAACTCTAAGAGCTCAAATTGCGCTTTCTGGGTGAGCAAATTACGCATAAAATCCGATCTCAATATAAGCCCGGCCATCTTTATTGAACAATCAAGGAAATTGTTGCCATTCGTAGATATTGACTTCAATTTGTTTATAATACTTTCTAAGGTCAAACGTACGCTTTCTTTCTTTAGATTTAGTGGAATCAATAAATCAACAGCATTTAAGCTAAGTGGTAAGTTTTTTAAATCCAAATCCGCTGACTTACTCAGAAATTTTTGTTGCTGTCTTCGCACTAGCAAGTGCTCCATAAGTATTAATGAAGCTATTGATTCTATAACTGCATCATAATCGTGTTTTACCAGATAGTTTTTTTGAGGAAAACTGTCAATTTTACTCCATAAATATCGCAGAAGTACTTGCGATTCTTCTTTTAAAGGTTTAATAGTAATTAAAGGAGGCAATAAACGCATTATCAAAAAATATGACTCTGATGATTTTTTCAACGATTGAGTTAATTCTTTCTTTAATAAATTTTGATGTACTTCCGGGTAGTAATGTATCAAGGGAAACGTAAAGTTAATTAACGATCTAACAAATTGAGTTAGAAGTGTTAAATCATAATGCAATCGTTTACTTTGCCAACGATGTAACTCCACAGTATACTCCATTAAGCTAAAAGAATGTTGAAGTATTTGACTTTTGTTGATCAATTGTTGATGAAATCTTGTTAAGGTAACTAAAAGTGAAGACGATTCATCAATTAAATCATTAAAAGTCTCTTGAGAGAAGCAATTATTGTCCGACCAAACAGGCAATTGTTCCCATATTACAGTTAGCGCTTTCAATGTCAATTCAAATATGCCATGCAAATGTTCATTTAAAATTGTAGTTTTCCTAAAAACGCTTTTAACGTATTGAAAACAATACAGCTTTGTAATAATATCGCATTCTTTAAGCGTTTTGAAAATGCTGACTAGGGAGTTTTCAAATATTGTGGGAAAATCAGCATAGCCAACAATCAGACAATGATCTACGACTTGTAGAAGAGCTTGTGCGATGTCATTCACTTGTTCAATGCTTACTTGTATGCAATCAAATCTAAAATGCTCATCTAATTCTATTAAGCAAGTATCCTTTGTGGTAAATGCTGTTATATGTAGTTGACTCGGGTTATCGGACAAGAGATCCTCTTTGGCATAGGATTCAATAAGTTGATCTATGGCTTGCACATAAGCCGTTACCAGTCGTTCAAATAGTGCTGGGCGGTTAATTAAGCACGAATTTAATAACTTATGTTGAATTTTTAAGTTTTTTTCTAAACTGATGAAAGAAAACAACGTCAAAATAAAAGTGCAGCAATCCGAAAACTTGAGCATACTTACATATTTTCATCTTGAAAAGTAAAACACTTAATCAATTTGCTTGTCAACCATAATATAAAAGTATCCTGGAAACGGTTTGTGGATTCACGCACTGATTGTCTTATCAAACTATGTTCTTTGCACAATATATCGTTAATAAACGCGAAAACATCATTCAAGTCAGTTGTAGTACAATTTACTAAGCTATATAATAATTTCCAGATATCCTTACGGCGATCGACCATTGCTGCCATGATCTATATATCTATTTTTTTTTTTGTTTGTTAGGATATGGATTGGGACTGTTTGAATCAATTTAGACCCATAATCCAGGAATATAAACAGCAACACAGCAACACATTGATGATGTAACTGTGATTTTACGAAACGTGAGATACGCGCTTTTTTAGTTTTTAATTTTTTTTTTATTTTTATTTTTTTTTAATGGTGGTGCTTGTTAAACGGGCGATGTTCTGCACCGCAGTTATTCCCATAGGCTTCCGTAGCGTACTGTACTGTCGAAATTCCGGCTAAGAATGCCGGAGAAGAAAAAAGTGTAAGCGATCTGTGTTTGTAGACAAAATTATGAGTATAGAAGATTAGAAAAAAAAAAAATCAGCTGATTTGATAAACGCAGTCAGTTGCTTAAGATGCGTGAAGTTTCTAGCACGAAAAATTTCATATAAATACTTATATAAGTTGAATATACTGAAAGACTGTCTAAGGATGTCAAACTTCCTGTTCGGCAGACTCAGTGGTGTTACATTCTTCGCAACTATCAGTCGAAGAGACTTCGAACATTTTTAGGTATACTTTGTCGTAAATGTGATTACACATGAGTCTATGAAGTATTTTAAATTCCCATGTTGCAAATTTTCCTTTAGGTAAAAGTTTAGGTGTCAAAAACGGGTAAATTTTGTAAAAAAGCCTGTCACTTTTTCGTCTAGCTAGAATATGATACTCGTCTTTCCATTCTTTTACAATAACTTTTTGGATTAGCAGGGTAGCTTGACTGTGAGAATAATTGATGAACAAAACCGTGTCATCAAACCGTGCTTCACGTGCAAAGAAATCAGCCTTTTCACTGATGCCGACCTGTGACCTGGAATCCAGATTAGGCGGCATTCTTCAATGGTTGGGTCTTTTAAGAGGTCGTAAATCTCAAAAACATACATGTTGTATGGATCCTTGTTCTTGATTAGCATCAAAGCAGCTTTGCTGTCAGAGAAACATGCAAATTTTGTAAATTTGTTGTCTATCGCGAGTAGGATTGCTTGTCTGACGGCCAGAAGTTCAATGAAGGTGGATGATAATTCTTGCAGAACTTTGAATTTTCCTAGAAGTAAATTTGGATACTCTATGACTGAGAAGCTAGAGATATCCGAATTGACTGATCCATCCGCTGCGTACACTTTGAAATTATTTTCAATAAGGTAATTAAGTTTTTCCCGACATATGGTACGAAGACAAGATTTAGACCGATTTTTTTTGATTTAGTGATCGAATTAAGTATGTTTAATTCCAGGACGCACTTATCGTGAATGATACTATTCCAGGAGGGTATTGTGTTAACTTTATTGAAAATTCTACTGAATTTTTTGGAACAGCTTGTGTAACTATTGGAGACATCGTTGTGTTCGGAGACGACCTTATCGAAAAAAGCAGGTTTAAAAATTTTTACCTTGAGAAGTTCTTTTGCAGTTAAAAGAAATATTCTGTTTGCTACACGGAGTTCATACGAAATGGAGCGTAAGATTGGTATTGGTATCGAGGGGGATAGACCAGTACAGCGTCTTAGAATAGAGTGTTGAAAGGTTTGAATTTTTTTAATTGTGTACGCAGGGGAATTGCACGATGTGGAATATGAATGTTCAATTTTAGAACGAACAATGGATTTGTACACATTTAAAGCTTTCTTGGGTGGAGTCCGTTTTGTAGATTATTTAAAAGTTTGATAACATTTGAGCCTGTGTGGCAATTTTCAAGAGTATCTTGGTAATGATCATGAAGGGTCAGATTTGAGTTGATTATTCTACCTAGAAATTTGATGGAGGAAGAATGATTGATTTTTCTGCCGTTAATAGTGATGTCGAAGATTTTTGTGGAACCCTTAGCCAAACGGATGACTTTTGATTTTTCAGGATTGAAAAATAAATTTAAATCCGCACAATCTTTATAGAATACTGCTTCTATTAACGATTTTCCAGCAGCGATAATTAAAGAATCCTCAGAATATTGAAACAAATGTGTTGTATTGTCCTGTAAACGATGTAGACCGGCTGTATATAGATTAAAAAGAAATGGACTGAGACAGCTGCTTTGAGGTAGACGTCCACAAACCTCAACTGAATTTGATCCTATCACAAGAGTTCGCCACGAAAGGAAATTTAGGATCTATAGTCTACATTGTGACGCTATATTAAAATCAGTTAGGATTTGATCCAGTTTCCCTATATCGACACAGTCATATGCTTTATTGATGTCTAAACTGAACATAACTACCTGGTTACCATTTGCTTTTTCACTTCCTATGGTGAAAAGAACCTCATTTACACAAATACTGGTAGAAATGTGTTTCTGATAAGCATATGACCTAGAAGGAAGCAGTTGTGAGTTGTGCAGAAATTTAGTGAGTCTTTCTTTAATCATTTGGTTAGTAATTTTTAAAAGTACGGACAGTAGGGATATAGGTCTGAAATTTGTAAAGTTTTCAAGATCTTTTCTAGCTTTAGGAATGGGTACAATTTTAATAGTACGCCAACTTGTGGGAGAAGAGTTAGTCGTCCAGCAATTATTTATTGCAGAAAGCAGAGCTGAAAGGTTTGAAACTGAAAGAACTCCTACCAGTTCGTATTTAATGCCATCATGGCCCGCTGCTTTGGATTTGTTTTTAAGATTGAGGATATGTAAAAGTTCTTCCAATCTTTCTTCTTGAAATCTTTTATCTTAAATGAAGATAAGAAATTAGCGCAAAAGGATATAGGAAGGTGGTGACTGTTTCCAGGATGAATTCCTTTTTTGACTTCCCATTTGAAGGTAATATTGGTAGAATTGGTGAAAGTGAGGTCTAATACACTGCCACGACCAATGGAAATAGTAGAGTGCAAATAGGTCGGAGTGTTATTATTAAGGCAGTAGAAATCACTGAGTTTCATACTTTCACACAATGCTTTGCCTTTATTGTTTGACAATATCCTGCAATAATGACATTGCGATAACCATCGAGATCACAGACGCGTACCATATCATCCCGGAAAGATTGGATGGGAGTATTGGGTCTAAAGTAGCAAGCAGCAATAACTATATTTGGTTTTAATGAAGAGGTTTTGACAATTACTATGTGAGCAGATGATTTGAAGGGGATTTGTGTGAAGGAGATGTATTTCTAGCTAGAAAAGCTACTCCTCCATAGCCATCACTTCTGTGTTTATAGGCGGCGTTGTAATTGGGGATTTTGAGGTCTGAAATGCTGTCATCAGACAGGAAAATTTCGCTCAAAATTACGAAATCGGTTCCGCTGGAATTGAGGAAGTAATCCAGTAGATGCACATTGCGCCTGAAACTTTGTATATTGTATTGAAGGAAAGAGATCATTGACGGATACTAGGGCATGTTAAGACTGAATTAGATGTACCTTGTTTTAAAATGTCAAATTTTGCTTCAAGGGTTTTAATTTCAGATTGGATGGTTTTGAAGTTTTCTTCAGATGGAGTGGTGGACAGAATTTTGAAAATTTATTCCAGTAATTTTTTCATTTCCGTCGACTTGTGGTTGTTAGAACAGAAATGCTTTTCAGAGGGTTGGGGAAGTTTTTTCGGTTCCTGTGTCGAGGGCATGCTGTGGGTCACCCTTTGTGTGTTTGGGAATACCTGTTTTATTTCTTGCTACCGCATTAAAGTTTTTTTTTAATAGAATGTTGGTAGACTCAATAGTCGGATATCTAATGCTGTTGGATATGATGCTGTGCTTCATTGCCGGGAAATCTTCATCGTAGTTGTCTAATAAATTAAATGGATTGGTAGAAAATTTTTCTGTGTACTCTTTAAAAGAGATATTTTGGATGGTTAAGATTTTTTTGATATGTTTCTGGACACTCTCTATGAAATACGTTAGGGTCCAAGGACGCACAACCCAAGCATTTGATTAGATTGCAAGCGTTGATGGAGCAGGCGGCGACTTACCACAGTTTGAGCATCTGCTTTCCCTGCTCTTGCAAATATACATCTACATTGTTGATAATTTATACAATTCCAGTTTATTTATTCTAAATTATTTTAGATAGTAATTTGGAAAAAAATTCTATTTCTTCTTCTGTTATTCAGCAAATTAACAACTCAAAATTCGCTGGGATGTGTGAAAAAGGCACAATGTGAACATAGTATTCTCTGCTTGGGCCTTAGTAAAGTTGGGGTTAGATTTGGAATATAATATTATTATTTAATTATTTTAGTAATTATAGTTTTTATCAAAATACGCGTATTAGTCGTCCGTCTCGAAGGATAGAACAGAAGAGCAAGGAGTAAATTCCGATGTGTAAAATGTAATATGGTATATGAGTACAAAGAGTTATATGAAGGAATTGATGGATGTGAGAGCAAAAAAATATAAAAGAGAATAGGTTCATAAATTGACTGTAAACGTTTATATGTCTTGATGGCATGATTTAAAAAAGAAAATATTGCGACGTAAGCTGATAAATTGCGAGAACGCGAGATGTCAAAAACGCTGTGGTCAGGACGACCACATATACTCAATTTGCAAAGTGTGGAATGGCGAATAAAAGTGGTAATATTCGGACAGACAAATAGGATATGATCAGGTGATTGTAAGATTCCACATGTGCGTAAAGGGTTGTTTACTATTTTAATTTTGAATAGGTGATCATTACATAATATAAATAAACAGTACAAATGACGACCATAAGGTGAGCTATCCCATCGCTGTTGCCAAGAAAAAATTGAATGCTTTTTCTCGATTGTCCTCAGATCTGCAGGAATCTCGGCACGATCATTAAAATGAAATGGTCTGGAAGATGCAATTTTAGCTGCAGTGTTTTCGCCAAGTATGCCTATGTGAGTGGGCACCCAAAGATAAAGAAAACAAAATGTATCAGACTTCAGGCTATAAAGTAAGGATCTGATTTATAATAAGTAAGGACGAGTTTTACCAGAGGGAAATGATTGTAAAGCGGATAGAGCAAATTTACTTTCTGACACTAAGGAATTTCTTTTGAGGTTGAGTACTCGCTAAGCGGATGGCTTCTAGGATCGCACGACATTCAATCAAAACTATAGTGCTACATGGGTGATTTGAGAAGTAGGATTCTACATTAATATTTGGAAACCAAACGGCGCTGCCTACAACATCGGTCTTATATTCATTAGTAAAGATGAGTGAAAAATGTTTCCATCTGGTATTGATCAAGTTCTAGTAACGGTGGCCAGAGTAACTGTGGATTTTCTCACTGGTAAGAAGTTAATTACTGGTCGAAGATATTGAGAACCAAGGGGAACTTTGAATGAGCTATGCACATCAATTCCTAAAATGTGGAAGTTATTAGTTTTGTCAGCAAACATTTTAAAGAAGGAAGGAGAAGAATTGAGTGATACAAAGTTGTAAAGGAAAGGTAAAGCTGGATGATTCTCAAAAGATAGAATTTTATTAGGTAAAAAATTGGCGAGTAAACGAAATCTTTCTTGTAGAGGCATAAAATTTTCCGTTTGTTCCAAGCTTAGTGTGTGTGTGTAGAATTCATGCCACCAATGGCAAGACGAAGGCATTTCCATTGGATTCTGCATAATTTCAGAAAGTCCTTCTTTGGGATGTCCAATAAAAGTGAACAGGCGTATTCTAATTTTGATCTGATTAAGCCAAGATATAGTTTAATCATGGGGTCAGAGTCCCAAGAAATACCACAAATGGATTTCAATACATTAATGAGTTGAAGACATTGTTTGGCAGTTTTGTCATTGTGAGCTGCTGGGGAAAGTTTCGAATGTAGGACAATGCTTAAAAAGTCGAAAGTTTTAAGAAACGGAATGGAAGAACCATAGTAGTAACTACGAGATCTCTCCTTTTTTATGAAAACACCGAGCATTTGGTCTTATTGAATGAAAGTGCCAGTTGAAGTGATTCCAGACGGGAGGAAATAATGTCTAAGGAAGATTGCAAATTGCGCCTACACAAATCTGAATCAGAGTTGGAACTAAAAATGACAAGATCGTCAGCACAGCCCAGGATTGAACTGTTTTCAGGAAGGGAACTGAAAATTTTGTTAATATATAAATTAAAGCAAAGTGGACTCAATACAGATCCATGATAAACACCTGTAAAAGATCTCGTTTGTACAAGAACGTCACCATTGTTAACTAACATGTTCTTACGGAGAAAGAGGTTATACAGCAAATTACAGAATTTGATAGGCATGTTTAAAGAGAGAAGGATAGACTTTAAGGCATTGATATTGATAGAATCAAACGTTATGTCTAGAAAGAAGGCAATGAGAATGTGGATCTTAGCAGACGCTGAATTTATTGCTGGCCACAAAGTGACGATGTTGTCTTGGGTAGATCTGTAACGTCTGAATAGAAAGATCTATGCCAGAAGAGACGGAACCAAAATGAGTAGAATCACCATTACTTAGTAAGAGTCTTGAATTGGAAAAGCGACTACCCCAACAAATATTGTGAACATTAAAATCACCGCATATTAATGCAGATATGTCACATCTGAAAGAAAATAATCAATTAATTGCAAAATCAGAAACGTTACAATTAGGTGGAATATTATAACTAATGATCAGGAATTCCTCAAAAGCAGCGTGAATAGTGCAGCTGAAATCTTTGGTAGGTACACAATTTGCAAAACTACAAGTGTAAGAGAATGGAAGCTTATTAGATATAAGGATCGCCACACTACTAACACGAGAGGCGTTGGAAATCTAACTACGTTATAATTCTTAATAGAAAAAGAATCATGAGGTGTAAGAAAAATTTTAGAAAGACAGGCCACGGGGATGTCATCATAATGAGGGTACTGTTCAAGCTGTTTTAATTTGTTACGGATGCTAGTGCAATTAAGTCGAGCTGTTTGCATTATTGATTGGGAGAGAATAGGGGTACGAACCCGAAGCGGATCGTCGGTTTAGAATACTCATGTGAAGATCGCGAGATAAGCGTGTGTTAATTGCAGAATTTGATTTACAGGACGGCTTGGTATTGTGTCATTTTTGAATACGTTTAGAGATTTGAGATAATTTAGAGGAAGTGTTAGAATCAGTGATCATTTCGTGATCCGAAGGAATATTGTCTGTGATGCGTGTCACAGTGTCGAGGTTTGAAGATTTTATATTGGAACGGTAGATGGTGATTTCAGGCGTTATCATCTTTTTGGCCGGAATTGAGACAGTAGACTGACTCTTTGGTCGTTTGATTGTTGGTTGAGAAGTCGGAGGAAGCAATTTACGGAAACTTTCTAGAGAGAATAAAGAGCTATTATTTGCGTGAACATAAGAATTTCGAGAGAAGCTGTATATTTGAGGCTTCAAACGACCTACTGCATCTTTTTAGGACTCGTAATTTTTTTATGGGAAGGACAAGTTTTCGAATTAGATGAATGTTCACCCTTACAGTTAACACATTTTTAGTTTGAGAACAATTCGAGGTGCATTCATGGCTTCAGCCACACCTTATCAGTATGCGCGAAACGCGAACATTTGCGATATTGTAATGTCGGCTCGACATATGGTTTAAACGGAAAGTTGATGCCTTCCAAACAGATGTGGGAAGTCAAAACATTGCCGGCAAAACTCAAACGGAAAGTGTCCAACGGCACACGAGAGTTAGAGGGAATGGTCGAAGTGCATCACTTCTGCAACTTTGGAGAAGTCAGGTAAGGGACGGAATTCAAGCAGATTCTTGGGACGTGAGTTTGAGTGGATTTCAACTTCGGTAAAATCGGAGGGGATAGAAGCAACCGCACAGATTTCACAGAATTCTGATGGAATATACACGTTATAAATGTTGTTAAGCGAAATTCGCAAATTCTGTTGCCGCCAATAATAGATCAATTTGATTTTTTTGTTAGAGACCAAAAAATCTATAAGTTATGGGAATCATGGTATAAATTTCGGCCAAGTTCATTTATTGGCAAAGCATTTTTTCTGGATCTGCCCTTACTTTTGGTGAGGGAATAATCTCTGGCCCTGGGGGTTTTGATGTCTCCACTTTCGAGGGATATGGCGCGACCTTGTGGCCAAACCATATTTTGCAGATTGAGTTTTGTAGATTTAGAGATGATAAGCAATCACGTTATAAAATGGGAAGAAGTCGGAGTGTGTAGTGATGTTTGTTGAGTGAGATGAGCTCCGCAGTGGGATGTAACATAGTTTCTATTCCCAAAATTCGATGTTTCACTTTTTCAGATAGTTGTCGTCTATTTTATTTTATATAATGCACTTTTTGTATCGGCTACGTTGTACAAACAGTTATTTGTTATGTTTTTGCTTTCCCTTTTGAAATGATTTCGTATTGAATTTTAAATTTCAATTATCGATGAGTTATTACGATGCTATTTTTGCACACGTTCACAAGGGTTTTTATCACAGTTCAGCGTAATATTTAAAATAATAGTCAATCAGCAAATAAGGATTCTTCTTTTTGATCCGAGAAAAAGAAATTGATTCTTTTTAAAATTCGTTTTTTTTTTTTAACTATTTACTTTTTCACAGAGAACAAAACTAAAACAAAACGTATTTATTTTATTAAACATTTGACAATTTTGAAGTTCTCAATATGGCAACACCAATAACAGGTATTCCAAACCCATTCGTTTCCAAAAACAAAAACCCTCAGCAACATAAGCAATCTAAGAGCATCATTTGAAGTGGGTTAAAATAAATGTGCAGAAACAAATCAATTGTTAAAGGAACGTTCTGCAATAAGCGGTGTTACCAATAAGAAGAAACATTGTTGCGACCAACACGGCTGTTAATAATTGCATCATTAACAATTAGCAATAATTTTTCGAGTTTATGCGTTGTATAAGAAAGACCTGTTGCTTATTTTGCAAAAAATTAAACTTAATATATATAAAGACCATGAATTTCCAATCATAAATTGAAGATGCTATCATAATAAGTTATAGGTATTGTATGATAAAAGTCAGCATTAAGATATTGCTAATAAAAAAAATAACAACAAACACAACGCTACAGCCTAAGCTTCCAAGGGCAGTACGAAAAACTTTTAAGCACTGCCTGGCTGGATATAATATCTTTAACCTAATGACTAACAACCAATCAAGAGAAAAAAAAAAAAAAACGGTGACCTTATACATATGACTAATCAGTTATAAAACCGAATTTGCACGTACATCTCATAACATAAATATTATAAGAAAAAGGAATACAAACTTTTGAAAGCAAAAGGTTAAACTTTGCAGCGAGCTCAACACCTACATGTTAATATTACAATTGGCAATGGGCTTGTATCCGAAAGGGTCTCGATTCTCCTTCCGTTGTATGAAAATCGCGTTCTAATAATCGCAAAATTTGTAACGTGTGTTATATCCCGTTTTACAAATACCATGTTGTACGCGAGACGGCTGTAATCAATATACGTCACTTGATCATAAGATTTAAAAATTTTAATAGTATGAAATCTGAATTGAATCTTTTAATAAATTTGTCTGATCGGTTAGTTTGTGAAATACATTTACTTAAAGGCAATTTTTATACTATGCCATATTGCCGTCATTCTTCGACCATGGTTGCGAATTGTTCCAATCGGAGATATTACAATTTTACTATAAGATAGCCTGGATATCCTTAAGAAAAAAATAATTTTTTTTTATTAAGAATTGGCATTTTTCCACTCGATTTGTAGATTATGTTTTCGTGCCACTTCTCAAACTCTTTCTAGTTTTTCAATATTCTATTGATCGATTGATGAAGGAATAACAATGTCATCCACGTACGTTACTATTATCAAATCTTATATTAATTCTCTAAATAAAAAGAAAAAATGTCTTGTCCAAAAAATATGTTTAACATCGTAAATTATCTTTCCAACATGTCCAATCATTTTAATATTGTTAGAATTTAATGCAATATTTTCGTAATATTTGAAAACAATCTTTAACCACGGACAAACCTTGCATTTTGTTTTATTTCATTCCATCCTAGCTTTCAATCTTGCAATGAAACAGAGAAATAGAACGATATTTATCAGAGACACATAGTCGCATGCAAAACCTGCGTATTGTTTCGTTAATTTGTGTGTATACGTCAACGGAAGATAAATTTTCTTTTCGTTTTATTGCGTGCTAAATAACGCGGGTAACGCTACTTCTTAACGTGTGGAAAACAGTACTTGCTAATATCGATTAAAATATTGAAATTAAACAAGAAAAAAAATATTACGTATAATAACGCGAGTTCTGCATTTATAAAAAGATTAAAAGAAATGAATCCACCGGAAAAGTAAGTAAAAATTGTTTTTTTAAAAATATAACTGGGAAATTTTAAGCCGTATGCATTATGATGAGATTACAAATTCTTTAATCTTCTTTATTACGTATTCATGATGATAGATAATTTTTATATGCATATATATTCTTTTTATTCTTTAAACCATCCCAATAGTATGTATTAGAGACATTAAGTTAATTTTGTATAGTGGTGTTCGTTTGCTTCTTGTTAAAGTAATTAATCGTTAAAATTGTCGCATATTGATTTGTGTATAAGTGCGGTGCGGTGCGGCCATAATAACTAAAATATTGACTTAATCTTTAAAAAACAGGGGTTTCATTATATATCGATTTGTACGATAAAAATCTCCACATTCGTATGTGTATTAAAGAAGACTAGAAATTTCCTAAATTGAAATGACAAGACGGATGTGTTCAAACCTGTCTCTGAGCAATGAAAGAATAGAAATTGCGTCAAGTTGCTTAAAATACATCAAGATTAGAGACGTCAAAGAACTCATAATCACTCGATCTATGCGTTTCTATCGGTCTATTATTTCAATTCTCAAAGTTATTAAAATTTAAAAGGAAACTTAGCCTAGAAGATATAAGTTATTGTTGGTAATTGAAGCCGAAGAAAGAGAATATAAAATTAAACAGGAATTAATCAGATATAAAGCACAAACTTTTCCATTAATGAGTAACGAAATAACACAAAACGTTATATTATTCATGATAGTAACATATAAAATTGCCAATACCTTGGAAATATACCGTAACAGGTTTTTGTTTTTATTTGACCGTATAGTAACGATGTTTGAATATCTCTTCTCATTTTGCTATGATAATTGACAAATTCTCGTAAGATTAATTCTTATCTCATAAAATCCCTTGACCAACGAATGGAATGAAAAGTTCACAGTGTACGCTTCTTCAAGATTCATTATTCTACGCATCGCTTAGTGCCTTTTTGGATGTAGTGGCTCCAGTTAATTGATTAGATAGTTCACTACAGTTACTACTTAGATCAGTACCAAACACTCTCCCGTAGATTGTTACTGGGAAATTTTCGAAATTGTTTATATGTGTTTATATCTATCACCGAAAGATTAGGGAGGTATATTCCTTTTTCCAAAATTTTTCCAACTCCCAGAAAGAAGCTTCACAGACTCTACAAAGTGCGTATATTATTGATCAGCATCAAACTCTGAATCGATTTAAGTATGTCGGTCTGTCCGTCTGTGTAATGTCTGTTGAAAACATTCTTCTGACCGCAAAAATTAAGCTATTAACTTCAAATTAGACAGAAACCTTGAAAGTTCATGTGCTGCTTTCAGTTCTGCTTTTCAAAAGGACAATGAATCTATATTCTACGGGTGATGCTGTAGTGCCTATACAAGAAGTTGAAAAATTGACCACGCCAATTTTAAAGCAGGCAAAATTTAATTCTTAAGAAGCCCCATAAATTACATAAACTCTTGACTAGTTTCAAATAGGAAATTCATTTCTAAGCATGCCTGTCTGTTGGTCTTCACTTAGGTATAGTATCGGTGGTAAACATTCTTCCATTCGCAAAAATGAAGATGTCACCTATAATCTTGCAAAAGAATTTGAAAAGGTTACAAAGTTTTTTCTTTTGCTTTCCGTGTTTGTTTTTTTTTTTTTTTTTTTTTGCTTTTTACTCATAATGTACAACACATATACCATATGAATTTCCACTTTTATTCTGGAAATAGAAAAAATAAGGCTCGCTCATTCAATTTTATAGAGTATGAACATTTTTTTGTTCTTTCATTTTGTAGGATAAGGAAATACTTGTAAAAATTTCGGCCAAGGCCGAATATAATTTTCTTACTTCTTTTTTTTTTTGTTTGCGAACGATTTCATGTCTTTATTTAGAGCGGTTTTCTTTTTCACATGTGCTTTTTGCTTAATAGAAACTTCTTCTGGCGAAAGATCAGGTGGTTTTTTACTTTAATATACCAGCATACACACTTTACTTTTATACAAGGAAACCTAGATAATTGCTGTTAATCAGATTTCACTTTTCATAGTTGCTCCATTTCGTTGAATATAGACGGAACTTATCTGCTTCTATAAAGTGTGAAATTTGTCAAATACTTTCGCCTAATTTTTATTGGCTAATCGTCACTGCTACAGATATAATTCATGGTAAGTAGCGAAGAGCAGAAGCAAGTAAAATAGTTACGAGAAAATGTTTGATTCGCATAGAGTGGTGATTCGCTTTCCATTTAGGATAATCCACGATGATCATCTGCAATATAAGTTACTATTATTATTTGACCGATCTCAAAAGTGGTTCTGGAAATGTTGCTTTTAATTTGCTAAAAATGGAAGATGCAGAATAAATCGTATAAAGAACGTAATACAAATATAGAATGTAGAGGAAATAATTAGGAATACGCCTAAACTGTGCCAAAACAGGTCGAATTTGTATTTTCTTATTGTCAGATTTACAGCACAAATCATTTCACTAATTTTCACCATCATTAATTATTTTTTGGAGGTATTTTAATAAAAACAAATTAATAAATGTATTTTGTAAGAGCTCCAGAGCAAGCACCTAAAATACGTGTCTCAAGAAAGACCGTCTTGGTATTTGGCGACAGGGCCACCGGGAAAAGAACACTTATAAAAAAACTGCAAGGAGGGGAAAATCCCATATTGGGCCAAGGATTGAAATATGCTTACCTTGATATTAAAGATGAGTCGGAAAAGGGTAAGCAATGCTTTTTGTATTACCTTTTATGATCTTATTTATCTGAATATTTTTCCATATTAAATTTTGTAGATATAACGCGTTTAAATGTGTGGATTTTGGATAGTATACCAGGGAACGAAAACCTCTTGCATATGATTATAAACACAACTAGTTATTCTCAAATATCAATTGTACTGACCGTGTCAATGGCGCAACCATGGGTTTGGATGGATCAATTAACTGATTGCTCAGATATGTTGTTGCGTCATATAGAAAACTTACGTATGGATACCAAAGAGAAAGAGGACGCACGTCAGCGCTTACTGCAAAAATGGAAAAATTATTCTAAAGAGAACGATATCAATATACCGGAAAACTGCATACAGAAAATTAATTCTACGGATGAAAATGACTCGTTAACAGAAGAAGCTTTAAAAATAAACATAGGTTTGGACATAGCCGTTGTAGTCACTCAGGCAAATAAGTGGTTGTACTAAATTAAGAAAACTTTATTATGAAACTTTTTTTTTCGTTTCTTCAGACTGATCGCATGGCCGAGTTACGCAAAGATTATGGATTTCAGGATGAACATTTTGCATTTTTGGAGCAGTGGATAAGACGTTTTTGTTTGCAACACGGTGCCTCCCTTTTGTACACAAATATTAAAAATGAAAAAAATTGCGCTTTTCTACATGAGCTCCTAATACACCGAATCACTGGCGCTCAATTTTGTTTACCTGTTCAAGTTGTAGAAAGAGATGCACTCTTAATGTAATTTTTCCATATGTTTCCTAATAGATCTTAATATTAAATAGACCTTTGTTGGGTTTTCTAGACCAGCCGGTTGGGATAGTTTAGAGAAAATGGGTATTTTGCCTGAAAATAAGGAACCTTGTCAAATTGAAGAATTTTATTCGACACTGCCAGGTGAAAAAGTAGGTTTTCAATTCTTTATTAAAACCGAAAAAGAACATCCATATGTGTAAATATTTTCTAGATAAATGAAGAAGAGGAAATTTTGGCAAAGCGAAAGGTTGAAGAAGAATCTGAACCACCACCGAAAACATCGTCCGAATGTAAACGTAAGGTAAAGTCGCGGATTTTAGCGAAGGTTATCTAGTAATTGATATTATTTTTTACACAGAAAGAGGTTACCCAAATAAGTCCAGTTCTTTTGGCTTATTACTTTGATATAATGCACAAAAAAACAGGCGCTTCCCCTGCACGTCGTGAAGCCATGAGGATCTCGCGTGGCCTAGACGGTTTATTAGATCCTGAGACCGTTGATTCTATTACGTACGTACAATTTACTGAACATCTGCAAACATTCTTTAAAATATATAACTTACTAACCTGTCGTAGTCTATCACACAAAAGCATATCGAAATTTAACTCCTCATATAGTCAAGAATGTTTTTTGCGTTTCGCATTACACAAAATGCAAATTCGTTAATCTCTTATCAGTTGAGCTAAGAATTTTGCTACAAAATCGTTCAATGTTAAGTAATTGGATCTTAAATCCAATTTACTAACTTATAGTAGTGTAGCCATAAGCACTTAAGAGATGCGAAATTTATTTATATAATTATGAATAATAATTGTAAAATAAAATAACTCTTTGATTGTCAACTTATAAAATTTACTCTTCAAAATTTTTAAATTTCCCTATGTTTATTTTCTTATAAAAACTAATGCTGTGTTGGATTTCCTGGATACCTGGATTCATGGATACCAATTACATCTCCAGTCTGGGCCCTAGTAAGTTATTTGTTCACATATATATTTATCGATTCGTTTTTAAGACGAAAGAAGAAACTTTAAACCTGCGTAGCGTAAATATATTTTTCCCTATGGACTAGTAATAAATTATTTTGCGAATATTTTAGTGCTCCTATGTATTCATATTTACAAACATACTATCTGATATACATTTCCATTATTATGGATAGAGAAATATTATATTTGTTTTCATAGAGTTTCCGTATAATAAAGTTTAGTGCATTTCTTATGATTTTCTAACCCAGATAATGAATTAATTGGCTTGAATGAGAAGAGCTGCACTTGCAGCCGTCGAAAAGATCTAGTAGCAGGGAGCAAAAAGAAAGTGCATTGCAGTGGGAGCTCTACCAGTAGTAGCACCAGCTCGTCTAAAAGTTCTTACACTACTCGCAGCGGCAGGAACTTGGAAGGATTCCCCTGCTTGGTCCATCCAGAAAACACCACACCACCCAGCTCGTAAGTATTATAAGTCTATGTATGGAGATTTACTTTTTTCCCAAAGTTTTCTAGTGACTAATACTTGAAAAAAGCAAAAATTCAATTACATTGTAATTATGCTAAATGTTAAAGAGAGTTTAAGTTTAAACAGCGCCACTTAAGGTGAAGATTTCCTAATTTCGTTGGCCTCTTTGCAGTTCACAAATAAATACTAATCTAATCACGCCACGTATTACGGATGCAATAAAGTATCAATTTCTGAGAAGTCGATGCTGTTAGCCAAAGTATTGGAAACTGCACACTTTCCGTTCTCTCGGATTTTTTTTTTATCCACCAAAGAGGTCTGTCTGCTCAAGCCACTTAAGCTAAAATTACAAATTTCATCTTATATTTTGTCCTATCACTAATACCGGCTGGCGCGGCCTACAAATAGGCAAAAAACGATTTTCTCCTTTTTCTTCATTATAGCCTCAAAAACTGTTCACCGCTCTAAATTTTGTCGTAGTTTTTTATTTTCATTTCCAAATGTTGAAAATCAGCTAAATCAAATAAATAATAAAATATGTATATATATATATATATATATATACATATACATATCTCATATATATATCTCATAGCTAATTAAACAATCTAAAAATCAGGTTTATTTCTTTTCTTACACGTATAAAGTAGAGTAAGTAAATATGGTTTTTACGTTTGTACAGCTAGCTACGATTCAATTAGTGCTACAATATCGTAGAACGGTATAATTTGAAACACAATTGATATGTAACGCCAGTGTACAGTCGCTTTTTTTTCCGATCACATATAATATATCAAGAAAAAAACCAAGTGGTAGCGATGGTTATTAATCAGTTAGATGCGTCATTTATTTTTCAAAGTCCTTCAGTTCTCAATTTATAACAATTTTGCTATAGTATTATAAAGAAAACCCATCATTAAATGGCGTTTGTATTAAATCTTGCTAAAATTTTAAGTTTTTATATGAAGTGATAATTATACAATTATTACACAATTATAATTACGCAGTTGGTTGTACAATAGTACAACAACAGCATGTCAAGTTTCTGCGGACGTATATAACACTGTGAGGAATTTAAGATGGATTTACCTTTTATTATACCGATCGATTCAGAATCACTTTTTGAATCGATCAGTCTCTCTGTCTTGTCTTCTTGTGTTCAAAGTATAGATAGCTAATTTATGAGATATTTTGATAAAATTTGATACACCGCCGCGTTTTGGTCCAAAGACGGACACTATCAAAAATGTGTCAGATCGGATTACTTTTTTGATTACTTCCCATATAACACCTTACTTTGAAAAGTCGTTATATGAGTAGCTATATTAAGAGAACTGGTGTATGGTATTTAGTAGTGGACCTTCTAGTTTCTTATTTTCTCAATCCAAATTGTATACGCGTTAAACTATTCTTTATTTTCTCTATTATATATTATTATATATTATTTCTAAATGTAGTTAGACTTTGTCACAAACTACAAATATTCTGTCCCGGTTTCCCTTCAGCTGGCCTGCAACAAAAGCTCCTTGATCGAATTTCAATTAATTAAGATAATCTTACTGACCAAACGTGGAAATTCTTGCGGTGTCAACGTTTTTCAAATGTATTGTGGTTGGAGTGCTTCATTCCACTGAAGATTTGAATTTTACGGATGCCAATTTTCGTTATATCCTAATTTTACTCCACTTTGCTTTTTTTGTGTAAAGGCACGAATGCCCCATATTTAAATGCAGATGGTGCTACAGAAGAACAACGTAACTAAATTAGCTTTTATTGCTTGCGAAAATGTAATTTGTCTGCAAAAACCTTCACAGTTTTCACAGTTGATAATTGTGAACCGCTTGAAAATTTTGGTCATATCTACGTTACCATATATCATGCCTGGCTACAAAAATGCACGAACGTTGAACACCGAAAGGCGAGCTCTCGAACTATTTTTAGCCATTTTAGTGACACTTGAGATTAATACGTAATATTATGAGACTGGCAAGCCTCCATTGTTGTTCTATAGGTAACGGGTTAAGTTCTTTTACAATTATTTACTATAGGTTTAGCGAAAAAGTGGTAACGAAAAAAACATAATTTTTCATATATTTTTGTGGATGAGATGTAATGATGGACATCAAACATTTGTTGCAATACCAATGCAATTCCCTTTTTTTTATACCTGTTTATAATAAATATTCTTTTCTTCTGCTTCTTTACAGTGCTGAACCAGAACTTGAGAGTGATGGTAAGTTGTCTGTTTGCTCTAAATTTATCAGTTCATATGTTACTCCCGAGAAATTGACTGCGAACATATAAAATACACATTCCTGATCGTTGACATACAACGAATCATAACGCATATTAACGATTCTGATTGAGCCAAATTCATATATTTGATTTGAAAATTTCTTTGTTTTTACGTTTAAACATGTACGCATTACATTTCGAATATCACGATTTCAATAACATCTTCAATTATGTTTATTCACATATACATGATGAGATATATATTTATATATTCTTTTTAAATATATTCTTTTTTTCACACATCAGTGTGGATTCATTTCAATGTAAATTGTTGGAACTTATTCGCACCAAAAAAAAATACCATTATATCGGAGATCTCGAAAAGAAATACAAATATGTATTCACAGTGGCCGTCCACCTGTCTATCTAAGTCGTAAGTGAAACATTCTCGTAGTTATTGCAACAACATGAAGGTAAAATGATCAAACGTCTTGCATACACGCTTAATTAAAATCGAAGGAACAAGCTGGAACATCACCTTAAGTCATCCGAATATTTTATTATCATTGTAAACAATGTACGGGGTCCCAGTAGCAACACTAACGAAGTTGGAAAGAAATTTTTATGCTTTGGATTATATGTAAGCTGCAGCTCACTTTACCAAATATGAAACAAAGAAACTTTAGTAAATTCGTCTTTAGAATTATTACATTTTTAAGTTTTTCTAAAAAATCTTTAATTTCGATATAAAAATGAGTTTTAAGATCAGTTTGATAATAACACCAAGAAATAGATTGTAGGAATGCGCGCAGCAAAGCGCGGGATTAATTGGTGTAAATTACCTCTTAATAAAATTGCGTTTAGCAGTCGAAGCGTCTTAACATTGTCCAAATAATAATTGTGCAAAACATGTCTCATTGCATCATATCTCTACCGCTTTCGATGATGCGACTAATTGCAGCACTTTCGAATACAAAATTTGCATGTAGCTTCTTTTATGTCTGAGTTTATTGCAAAGATCAATCGAAAAGCTTTAACCGCAAAAAAAAAACAAGTAAGAAAATTATGGCCGCTTCTTACCGAATCTTTCATACTCTTCACCGTTATTCTAAAAAAGATTTAAAAAAAAGCACTCTCTATATAAGTGGATAGACGCGGCAAGCGTCAAGCGAAGAACCCGGAAAAGAAAGTTGTTCTCAATTCTTATAGTATAGGCGTGTCCTTTGTGTGGTTTTACAAATTTGTAGTCGATATTTTCATTTTTGCGAGCGGAACGACGTTTACCACAGCTACTATAGATGAATAGACGGGCACGCTTAGGCGCATCCTGAATTTGCATTTGGACTGGAATTTAGACCCGTTATGGGGTTTTTGAAGCTTGCTTCTGGGTGTTATAAAGATAGTAGTCAATTTTTTACCACTTTTCTACAAGTACTACAGTATCGTTCATAGAATATACGTTCGAATTTTTGTAGATTTATTTGCAGTAGTTTATGAGTAATGATCAAATTTTTTATTCCTTTTGAAAAGCAGAGGTGTTCTCAGTTTATGTAATACTGCAGCCGTGTCCTTTGACCGATTTGCATCATTTTCAATACCGAATTGCGCACAAGAACTTTCAACGTGTGTGCCAAAGTTCAAGATAATAGCTCCATTTTTGCGCCGAGGAAAATGTTTATAACGGACGGACAGGCAGAAATGCTTAAGTCGATTTAGAATTTGATGCTGATCAAGAAAATATACACCTTGCAGCGTATCTGAAATTTCCTTCTGAGCGTTGGAAAAGTTTCATCCTTTGGTGATGGGTATAAAAAATTAAAAAACTTTAGAAAAGCAGTTATAATAGTTTTATTAAATTTTCTTTACCAATTATAAGATCATGTTAATTTTGTCTGGATATTGGAGACATATATTTACAAAAATTCTTCACCAATATAATGTGAAAACCCATTAAGGCGCGCACATTCAACAAAGCTGTGTCTGTGCAGCATTATACGTACTCAAATCAAATATATTATAGTTTGCTCGATTACCTTACTTTCTAAAGAGCAATTCTTCCTATCTATAACTTTCTTTTTTAATGTGTTTCACTGTCTATGCCTACTATGACGCGCTTTAAAAATGTGGGTGAGGAATAGAGAAAGCTACTAAAGAAGCTGAAGAAGAAGAAGAAAAAGATAAAGACAACTGAAACTTTCGAGTAGTAACTGAATAAATTTAGTTTCGTTCGTATCTTTTGTTGACTGAAACCTGACAAATTTTGCATAATGTAATGATATTAAGTTGATCGACTTGAATGAAATTATTCTTTTACATATTTATCTATATTTTTACATTTTTAATGTTTTGTCTTTTCAGAAGAGTACAAACGTTTAAAAGAATGTGTTTCTCGTCTCGTCATTCGATCAGGCTACGAGGACAAAAGAGTTCCTTATGTCGAATTTAAGACCAATTATTGAAGAGTTAAAAAACCCATTTAGAATATTACTGAATTGCAAAGGAAAGCCTGACACAACAACGGGATATAACATTCAAAATGAAAAAACAAACTATTGCAATAAGCAGTCATCATCAAAAATGATATAAATTAAAAATCATCTCAAAACTAAATTATAGAATGCTATACAGTGATAAATAAAGTAATAGCCAAAATATCAATTTAAGTGCCAGGAACCGGTTCTGTCGAAATATACCGTAATCTAACTAATATGCAAAAAATATTATTTGATAATGTCTTCATTAGAAACTTGATGCCTACTTATCAACATAAAGGTAAGTTACTAATGTTACTGGCGTAACTTCCATCTGAGATACACTTAGATTATCATATTGTAAAGGATTTCTTTTTCATTCGCTGTTCTAAAATAAAATTGATCAGTTGCGATAAAACGCACGATTCCATCTTTATTGTCTTCATTATAGAAAGCAGCAATTATAATCTTTTTCAATCAATTGTTAGTACGCTTAATATCCGACGGCAGCTGACAAGGAAGCCGCCTTGCGGAAGCTGCAATTCGGACTTTTGAAGATCCGTAATACAGCAGGTCTTATTAGCACTTATTACCATGTTGCCCAATAAATAGGCGCGACACTCGCCTAAGGTCGATTGAATACCTTTAATTCTGCTTTGGTTCCCCAGGCGAAGATTTGGGCAGCAACTTAACCAATTTTCTGTTGCTCTGCTGCTCTATATATATGCATATATATATTTAGTACAAAGATGAGGAGAATTTATAAAATTTAATGTAGTTTCTTCGGTAATTATATATATACATACATATATATTGTATGCTAAATTTCATATAAACCATATATACTCCTTCGATAATTTCTATGTTAGCTGATTTCGTCTACGCTCAACAGTTTGCCAGTTATATACAGCACGCAGAAAATGAACCATTCTTACTGCATAAATTATGTACACGATTTGTTACCATCTTTGTGAAGCCGCTAAACGTGTTTGTCATTAATTGACTGCTTTTACTCGCCGTCGCTTTTTGGAGACATTGAAGTCTTTCACTTCGCTCTAGAATACATGTGTTGTTCTAATTATTATCTACGTTCGCCGTACTCTAAACAGAAAATTAATTTTTAAAGTTCTAAGGTCTGATTGTTTTTCACGTAAGGAATCGAACTGCTGGCTAGACCGAATGGTCTAATTTTTGCCACTAACGAATCCAAATTGGGAACAAAGCCGGCTCTAAAACGGTGAAAAGGACTTTACGATGATTCGCGGTGATTTTTGATCGTCATCTGAATAAACCTTAATGCCCAGGCATTCAATTTAAGTGGCACTTGATGCTTGTTGCCCTTCAATTCTCGAGCTAATGCAATATGGTGTCCGTAGCAATGCAATCCTTGCATTTTTATGTCTTGTTAGAAATGTGCTTGCCGGTTGAAATTGTCATGAGTTTTCTGAGACAACTAAGCGCGCATGTTGTCAAAATGTTAGTAGCGGACAAGAGGAAGCTTTCGAGGCCACATCCTATAAAGTATGAAATTCTGAATCCATCTCGGAATTTTTGCCCGTCCGTATATTCTATGGACAATCTCCCGCCCTGGTACATGGAAACATTGACCACGCCTACCCAATATTGTAGAGAATTAAAATTTAATATTTTCTTTTTAAAATGAAGATGACTAAAAGATTCGGCCACTGCCAAACATAATTTTTTTTTTACTTGTTATGCATAATGTAGGTGGAGTGTATCAAAGGTTCGTCTTTAAAAAAATAAAGATTTCTTTTATTTATTTTTGATCGATTTTTCTTAAAATTATATTATAATATTTTAATCTGTTTTCTTGTTTTCATTTCTTATTGCAGAATTCTTCAAGAAGCTTTATCCTTACAAGGCATGAATTGAAAATAAGATATCATAAACAAAAATACTGAAGTGGTGCAATGCTGCTCATATCTATTGAGGATTTTATTTTTTTTTTTTATTTTGAAAAAGTCTTATAAAATTATTTAAACGTGTTTTTTAACCACTATTATTATCCAGGTGAATATTTTTCAATTTTCTATATTTTTATTATTGAAATATCTTTAATCTTGCGAATGTATTTGCCGAAATTGTTTATCAAATCTTTGCAAAATTCTTTACAATGGCATTTCTTATATATATTTGATGTGCTTAAAACGCAAAGTATTTCAATATAGAATATGAAGTGCTAAATTATGCTAATAATATACTTATATTACTAACAAAATAATATATATATATATAAATAAATACCTTAAACTCCTTCAGTTTTATTACTTTATATATATCAACAATTATTATCGAATTTTTTGTTTTTTAATATCCATCATATCTAATCGTCAATTCGCATTTTTTCCTTGCATTAAGCCTACCAATTGAATTGAATAAAAAGATATATATACATATATTTAAAAGCATTTTTACACCTAGTTGTAAACGTAATCCATAATATCCATTTAATTTGTAATTATCTAAAGTTCTTCTCTATCGCGAAGACATGGGTACCTATATGTGTATATACAAGTTTGGGGACAAAGAAATCTATTATGTTTTTGGGTAGATGGCTGTGTTGAATGATATCTCGTAAAGTATCGATCAAATAATTTCAGATTTATGCTCGTTGGAAAAGTGACATTTCGCACTAAAAAATAGTCTGTTGCTGTTTTTTTGTTGCGTCCATTCGGTTGTGACTTACAGGGTGTTAAAAATTCGATACATATTATAGTTTTTTCTTTGATGAAGGCGAAAATGCATAGCAGGCGGCTGAAATTGTGAATGGCGTTTATCGTCCCAATTACATGCAATTTCGGCGATTCCGTTCATGTATTTTTGATGTTAAAGATGCAAATGTGGATAAAATCAAAGAAATTGGCATATTAGCAATCGTAGCATCAACCAGGAGCTAAAGATTGACCGTAACACAGTTTTAAACCATTTACACAAAGCTGGATTCAAAAAGAAGCTTGATAGGTGTCACATCAAAAGCCTGGACCAAAGCGAATGAAATCGACCCATTTCTTAACCGGATGGTGACTGAGGATGCGAAGTGGGTCGCATACGATAACACTGTGCCAAAACAATCGTGGGCAAAGCGCTCAAACGGTGGCCAAACCAGGACTCACGGCCAGGAACGCTGTGTTGCGCATTTGGTGGGATTGAAAAGAAATCGTATTTTATTATTTGGCTAAACACTAAATTTGGATCTCTACTGTCACTAGCGATTAGCCAGAAATGGCCAGAGTTTACCAACAGGAGAGGGGTTGTGTTCCATCGGGACAACACCAGACCACACGCATCTATAGTGGCTCGCCAGAAACTCCGGTAACTTGGTTGAGAAGTTTTGACGCATCCATGTTTTTCTTGCATTACATAACTTTCTTAGTGGTAAGAAATTGGTATCAAGAGAAGTTTGCGAAAATCAACTACTGGAATTTTTCGCCAATGGGTACCAAGACTTCTATGAGACAGGGATTGCGAAGGAAGAAGAAGTTACCTTTAAAATGGCAACAAATTATAGAACAAAACGGTGCATATTTGACCGAAATTGGTCATCCAAAACATGATAAGTAAGGTCTTAAAGTTCACATAAAAATTGCGGATTTCTTTTTCTCCAACCTACATATATAAAGATATATATAAAAGAATTTATTTTCGTTCTTGGCCAACTTTAATTTTTCCTATCTTCCTGCCATTCGACCTAAAAAAAAAATAGTAAAAACCTCCGCGATTCAAGCTGTTGTTGATAAGGTAAGGGTAAAGTAAAATTAATATTCTACACAGCAGAAATCATTCCTCCTTCTGTTACAAGAACGAAATCATCTAGCATGCGATATATTTGCCAGAGAGTTTTTTTACTCTCATTCAATTTGCGCGTGTCAACTTTTTAAAATGTTTATTACTTATAGCATTTTTAGTACGGTTATATTAACATGTTTGAAATACCCGGAGGAACTTGATGTAGATTCATATGCTTTGTTATATCGTTAATCGATTTGGATTCAATTTTTTAACTGATTTCGGCTTACAGCAAACAGCCTCTGCCAACAGATCGCAATATTTAATTCCACTTCATTTGTTCAGTTATTAAGTAACGATAAAGCCATCGGCTTAAGCCCTAGATACATAGATACACTTTCTGTGCGAACAGAAACTATAACATAAGTGAGTATGCAAGTCAGCTAGATGGCTACTAATGTAATCGTCTTGCACCACAAAGTCCGTAATCATCATCTCCTAGCAGCAACAAAATATACATATGAATTTTCTTTTAAACGCATTCAGCGAATTATCGAAATATTTCAGACTCAGTGTGGCAAAGCGTTCCAGTATCTAGCAACACGAATAGTAAAAGATCGTTCGGGTGATGAGTTAGATAAACTTGGTATAAATATGGAAGGATTGCTATTTGATCAGGAGAACTACAGTCGTTCAATTAAAAAACTTTGGGATCGAGTTTGAACGACTTTGTAGAGGTGGATAAGCGATCTGATTTATAGATAATCGGGAAAGCAGAATTTTAAGAAAGCTTGAGCAAAGGAAAGGATATGGTCTCTAAGTTTCACGTTACAAACAAAGCTTGTTATACGATTAACAATAATTTGAAGTTTATCCAAGTTATACGTTGAGCACTCAGAAAAGGCTTTAACACAATGGTTAACATGCGTCAATAGGAGGGCAGGCGCAATGGCATTTTTAACCTTCAGAAGTAGATATATATTTACATTGCACAGTTTTCGGAACGTAAGACAAACTTTAGCAGAGACAATATTTGAGATGTTTTCATGATATTTAGTATACTGATGTTTTCGAAAAAACGACACAATACTTCATTGAAAGGAAATTAGATTAGTTCATTTTTACGATCTCCTTACAAATAACGCCTTATTTAGAAAGTTATTATATGACAAAAAATTTGCATTTTTAACATTTCTCGACCAAATTAAGAGATAGATCTTTTCTATTGTCTTACGATCTATTAAACGGGTGTAAAAAATATGGCACTATTTACTTTGAATCCTCTCCCATAAGCACCGTCCTTTAACATAGGAGCAAGAATTAATTTTTAGTATTTCATTATGAAAATTGGGCCGTGTACCATATTGATTTGGCATACAAATTTGGTGTGCATAAGCATAAACCAGATATATGACAGATTCTCACGAAAAGTACACCTATGTACTACGACAAAGGTCCAATTTTCAGATTTTATATTTATATGAAATAGCCGAAGAGTTGTGGTAGGCGAAGCAGCGATGTGATGTGTTTATTTAGACCTTTTTTTATAAAAGAGATAGTAAAATAAAAAGTTTTTAAGACATGGCATGGTACACCTGAGCTATTCCAAAGACGAATGGTTTGAGGTATGCTTGTCGTAAATGGATTAATTCAGGCTTTTATCTGACAACTCTGTTTGTAAGTCAAGTAGCAGGTATTAAATGACCAAAGATATTTTAAGAGAGACAGATGACGGCTTTCCTTGGCTTTTGACGGGCAACGATTGTAATTCTTCAGTTAAAGTTTTGCTTAATAAGAATGTAAAATTCTTTCTTGAGCATGCATTACTAGATAAGTACAAAGGCAATAAATAATTAACCAAATAGAGTTTAACTTGTTTAACATAGCTTTCATGTATTTATGTACTTTAAGTAAAGATTTAGTAATTTGAATATTTTGTATACATTTTTTTAAGGTTAATAATATAATAACTAATTATGAAATAAAAATAAACTTAAATAATAAAATGTTTCCTGTGCAATTAACCCACTTCTCTAATCTAATACCTCATGGAATGGCATTGAAAATGATGCAGTCTTGTTCAATAAATACATAAATTAAATAAATTCTTTCATTACATTTTTTTGCATTGATTTCTTTTCGAATAGTTCATCATAAGGAATGAAACAGCACCACAAAATATGGCTACAAAGAAAAAAAATTTATTTTAGTTTGATAACCGATAGATATATATATACAATAGCTCCAAACCAAACTCGTACACCCAGCGAAAATATTTGTTGTTGAAAATTTTCAACAAAATATGGTATACAAAACAAATTCTCTTTTATTTTTCATAGTGTTATGTGCGACATTAAATGACGTAAACCAATTTCAAAATTTCGAAATTCGAAAAGATGTCCAATTTCAATTCCAAAGCCAAACTGGTATGGCTTTGGTATATTAGCCAAAACTGTTTTTCATTTAGATTCCTTTGCGAAAAGTATTTGTAGAAGTCCCAAATTCCTTAGCCAAATTTTTCAATGTTATTTGTTTGATTGTGTCATTTGTTAAGAAAGGATAATAAAAAAAATCAAAATGGGAAGACAAAGAGGACAAACCAGTCTAAGTAAGTAAGAAAATTAATAATTCAACACCATAAAAATATCTTCGAGCTTCGAGAGATATCTGAGTTAGCAATTCGACACCCGCTTAACCGTCTAATATGCAATGAAGCGATGCAAACCTGAAGAAAGGGTTGAAAATAAATCTGGAGTAGCCAACAATAAAATTTTCCCCATGAGTAATCAGCAATATATTCTACGGCAAGTCAAAAAGGATCCATTTCAAGTGCGCGGAAACTCGCAGAAATTTGCCAAAAAGGAGTAACAACGTTTTGCCGACAAACAATGAGAAACGCATTAAACAAGGCCAATTTCAATGGCAGAAGAGCAAGACTTAAACCACTTATCAAGAAAAGCAATCAAAAACCAAAGCTGCGATTCGTCAGGGAACGCAAACCAAAAGATTTGCTATTTTGGAACAACATGCTAATGGCACTCACAATCTTTTTGATTCAATGGAAAGTCAAATAAAGCGCTTCTTGCCAAATATATGAAACTAATAGTAAAGTACACAGGTGGGGCTATAATGGTGTAGGGTATTTGCATTTTGTTGAAGGCATTATAGATTAGTAAATGAGCTTTAATATTTTGAAGAAAAGTTTGTCCCTTGGTCTTGGTGAAATTTTTTGTTTTTTATAAAGGTTACAATGTGTAATCCTAATTGTTATATAATTGCGCGCATGTCCTGGTCACACCAGCCCAGAGTCCAGATACAAACGCAATTAAACCATTATGGAGCTATCTCGGTAGGAAAATTCCCCACCACACATATTAATATTTACGAAATAAGTAAGAAAATTATACTCGATCGTGACCGAATTTTTTATGCTCATCACTATTAACCTAAAAATGACAAAACAAGTCAAAGTGCTAAATTTTTATGCTCTGTAATATGGAGAGGGCGCGCCTCAAAGTTTTTGTCGCGTGGGCGTTGTAGGCGTATTTTGCGAAAGTTTAAGTCACATCCAAATCCTTTCCAAATTTGTAGGCAATATCTTCATTTTCGCTAGCCATAGAATCTTTACGGACCGGCGGACATCTTTAAGTGCATTCCAAATTTGAAACTGGCCAAGAATTTATACACTTAATGTAGTTGTCGGGGCTTGCTTGTCGCCGTTATAAAGATATTTAAAAAAAAATTAAATTTATGTACGTTCAAATTTTTGTACATTTGTCTGCTATAGTTTATGAGTAATGCGCAAAAAAACAATTTTTTATTCCCTTTAAAAAAATAGTGTCCTTAGTTTACGCATTACACGGGCTGACAGGCGGACATACTTAAATACACCATGGTATACAAAACTCGATGCTGACCACGGACATATACACATATACACTTCATGGGGTCTCCAAAGCTTCTTTCTGAGCGTTGTAAAAGTTTTGACAAAAAGAATATACCTCTCACCTTTTCGTGATGGGTATGAAAATGTGTGCTATCCAGTCTTACTTTACCCTCTACCTTGCTTATATAAAAAGCAAAAATTGATGCAAACTACAGGTCGATATTGCCTAAGCGATTGCCTATGATTCCTTAAGTAAACGCACGCATACAAAAACATACATATGTGTTTCCCTATATACATTTGGGTATTTCTCCCAGTCTACTGTGTGCGTTATACAAGAGAAAACTAAATAAAAAGAGTAGGCAAAATACTTTTCTAAATAAGCGGTATCAGCAGAGAAAACCAAATGCATAGAGTTACCAGAAGATTCTGCAAAATAAAAAAGGAATAAAATGCGAGGAACTTTTGATGGATAATACTAGTAGCTTTGTTAATTAGCAGCGGTTTAATAGCTTCCCATTTCATTGCCGTTGTTAGTGTGACCAAAAATCTTGCAAAAGCAAAAGCATACACAATTCTGCATTTTTAAATGAATATGGACCATGGTAAACGAATAAGTGTTTATGTACGAAAAAAACCAAAAAATAACTATGTAGCAAATATAAATTGTTTTCATTCCATCGTTTTGTTTGATTGGAAAATCCCAACATTTTTTCATCTTTTTTCTTTCAATTCATTAGATTCCAAGAGGTTATAAAATTTGGTAAGTCCAATTTTCTAAGTATATATTAATTTATTTATTCACTGCAATTATATTATAATAATTTTGGGTACCATATCTTTTATAAATTAAAAAAAATTATCGTGCATAAGTCTGGAATGTAACCTGGCGAAACGGTCTGATGAAATAAAGAATTAAAGGGCCTTGTACAATAATCAATGTGAGATGTAGATAATTAGATAGAACATGTTAAATACATGTGTATGCAAATTCACTACATATTAGATAAAGATAAATTATTTCTACAATATAAATGTTTAATTATAAAAAATACCTTTATATTTTCTCACAGCACCTTTGCTTCGAAATTTATTAAACAATTTGGCGAACATAACATTCACAAATATTCAATATGAAATAAATTATGATATGAAAGTAAGACGTATTACCTATGTAATCTTGGTTTTGTCTTCACATGTATACACATATATGTATATCGTAGCGCATATTCATTTAAAAATTTAGAAATCTATATAATTTTGCTTTGTAAACATTTAGTATAGTGTAACAGTTCAACAGAAATTTTACGCATATGCAAATTATAAGAATTAAAGCGCAAGCAATTATGTCTTCGTTAGTTAAAAGTACTTATTGCCAACAAAAATACCAAAAGTCCCTGGGATTTCACTAGAAATTTTTTGATAGATTCAAATGGTGTCTCTAGATATTTAGTTCTCTCTGCTTTCATATGCTTACTACGTACGATAGACATTGCTTGCGCGAAAGGGAAAAAATCACTAAATTTCTCTGTAGCCATTTTTTTGAGCTCTCACAACGTGGATATTTTGAAATGTTCCATTCCATTTATTTCAATTGCATCTGTAAGATTTTCTTACCTTTTTGAGAGCAATAATTGGAAAAAGAATTTAGAAAATCGTATTTAATCCAAAAAATGATTTCTTTAAAATATTAAACGTGGTATATTACTATTAATAAAAGGTTTAAATTATTAAAACAAGACTTCCTTTGAAAAATTATTACAATAATTGCAATATTAAATATTTTCTGAAGATTGGTGTATAATTGTAATGCTTTTTGTATCCAACATCGGAATAAAAAATGGGCAATAATCGTTTCATTAGGTCGTGCATCGTACGGAACTGTCGTAGACGGGAAGGTTGCCCAAATATTGTGTTGCATAGTTTTCCGGCTAACAGATCACTTCGATTGAAATGGTGTGAGAATTTGAGAATAGCTATTGACAGTATAAACACTCGTGCAAGAGTATGCAGTCGGCATTTCGAACCAGAATTTATCGGAGAACATCGGAGAAAATTATTTCCCAATGCTTTTCCAACATTAGCACTAGGTGGGTATGGGTAGTGTAGATGCATGCACATATATATAGTTATAGAAGACTACTGAAAAACAAAGATATTTCGCCGATTTAAAAACGTAATTCTAAATATTCAAACATTAACGTAGGTACTTCCTTTTATTTTCTATATGCTAAACGTAAAATACATTTTCCATTTTTTAACCAAAAAATATATGAATTCGACACGAAATAATTTTCTATAAGTATATTATTATAGGTTACAATGCGCCACCGAAACACATAAGAGATTTCACTCCCGAGAAAAAATGTAAATGGAAAAGATGCTGCATAAAAAATTGCCAGTCGAATCCTTCTGACACTTATCACTATTTTCCAAAAGACGAGGTCTTGAAACAGATGTGGGTTTCTGCTTCTAACACTGACAGAAAACTTCAAAAGAAAACTAGGATTTGCAGTCAACATTTTGAACCTGAATTATTATGCGCTAAGAAATTAAAACGTTTCGCGGTTCCCACACGCAACTTAAATCTTAAAGATGGTATTGAGTTATCGAACAATGGCTCTGAATCTACAGCTGAAGGGCGAATTGCCATAAGCTCTGAAAAGGATATGACAAAAACAAATGGAGATGTCTCAAGTTTCAATGAAGAATCGACTTTAGAGGGGATACCGACGTCAACTCCCGTAAAAAAAAGAGGCAGGAATAAATCTACTTCTATAGTTAGTACGAAAACTACACAAAAACTGAACACAATGATGGTTAGATCGAAAGAAAAAACGTTAACACAACAAGAGGATGAAATGATGAGGTTAAAAGAGAGCAATTTACAACTCAACAATTTATTAACATTACTGAAAAAGTGTAATAAACAATTGGAAGATGAGAATAAAAAATTAATAGATCGGCTGTTTCAACTAAAAGAGAGCAATAATAAGAAGGATAAACAAATTCTAAAATTTAAGTACACGTTAAGACACTTAAATATAAAAGTTAAAACAATAAATCAAGGTTTAGATAATAAGTAAAACTTAATGTTAAGTACACTTTTTAAAATAATTTAAACTGTGGCGTAATAGTCGATAAGAAATTAAATTTTACAAAAGCTAAAAGTAAAAAAATTATATTTATCATAATATAACTTTTTAATATTATTTTAAAAGGAGATGTTTTATACAAATTCTTTAATATGAGCCAGTTTTACATTTTAAGTTTAGATGCATTTAATCAACCTGCATGATTCTCTCTCACTGCGGTATGCGGTACACTTGAGAACAAAGAACTCGCAGACCTATATATTTGTTAAATTAAATTTAGGTTGCAAACATAAAGTTCACGCCATTAGATTTTAAAAAACATGTACAGTTTACCCTTTACCTTCAAAATCAGCACAGCAGCAACAAAATAATAGAAATACTCAAAATTGTTCGTTTCAAGTGGCGGTGCTTTCGCGATTTTAAACAGATATAAAATGATAATAAAACAATAAAATTGGTAAAAAAAATTATTAGATGTTTGCAAATATGTTGATCACTTTTTCACTTGAAAAAAGCATTTATTATGGAAAATTTGTACAATATATATTAATCAAAATAGTTGCTTTTATTTTTTGCAACATTTTACAATATTTTTGGCAACATGCAGCAACAGAACTCGCTGATCAAAATTTTCGTAAACACCTAATACGAGATCTTGTCTGAATAACAGTTTCCGTTCGATTTTTCATCGAGTAAGTTTTTTTGCAAAATCCTACGGTATCTTATCCCATTCTTGCTTAACTGCGATTCGAAGCTCTCCAAGACTCACAAATTTCATGATTTTGGCTCGTATTTGTTCTTTCAGCTCGTTCCGTAGGCGCTCAATTTGTTGAGGTCTGGGCTTTGACGAACTGCAGCAGCGGTACGTAGTCTTATGTATAGTATTGTGTCCGAAAGAACACATAATGCTTCTCATCGACGTAGCGTCGGGAATTCAATCAGCTTGATTGACGATCGGTATTGGATCGTGTGATTACCACAGGTTCCGTTTTTGTTTCCAGTGGCAGGCCTCCTCAAAACATGCGCGCACCAACCCATATTAGAAACTTTCAGAGATGGGTCTTCTGTAGACCCTTTCACGTCCATGAAAACACAACCTGCACTCGTAAGACAACAGTACTACCTTCCTTTGATCCGTAGTCCAATTCCATTTGAGCGAACCGACGGCGTGCTCGTGCTGGAGGGGGGTCAACTTCGAGCAAGTCGCTGGTCTGTGCGCTGTCAGGCCTCCTTCGGCTAGTCTTCTGCTAGCCGTGAACCGGCTGATTGTCACTTCTCTACTACCCGAGTTGAACAGCATTCAACCAGCGATTTCGCAGTGATGTTGTGACAAATAAAACACCATCAGGCTGTGTTCTACAACGTTTTCGGCCACTTCCTCCTCGCTGGGTATAGCCGCCGGTCTTTTGATATCGTTGATATACATGTCCAACAGCATATCGTCTCAAATTTAACTGTCGTGCCATTACGCTTTGGTTCCGCCCAGCTTCAAGTAGTGTAACCACTTGACGCGTTGCTTTCGGCATGGTGTCCATTTTCTTGTTCTGAATAGGCTCGTAATTTAGAAAGAACCTTTCAAACTGCTAGTTGATATGCAAATGATGTCGTTTTTGTCAATCGTTATCCTTTTATACCTTGTCGAAATTACGGAAACAGCGCTATCTGAAGCTGGCGATTGTTTTATTGCTGTTGTAATGATTTTGAAGGTAAAGGGTAAGTTCTATGTGTTTTTTAAAAGCTAACAGTGTGCCCTTTAGTTTAATTTAAGTTATGTTTCCAACCTAAATTTAATTTAACAAATATTTCGCTGTGCGATTTCTTTGCTCTCGAGTGCATTTGTCAGCCATACTTGTTTTCTACCCTCTTTGCTTTCATCCTGAAACTGCCAAAAATAAATGAATGCATCTGTTAAATCGATTTGAAAACTCATGTTCCGCATTTTTTACAGATTTATATATAGAAGCAAACAAGAAGTCAATAGCACAGAAGTTAGGTATATATGCGACAGTTGACTAGAAAATACCGAGCTGGGATTATACTTCCTTCTGATTACTGAATTATGGAAACTTTGAATTCTTGTATTGTGCGCAACTTGAAAGACTAAGACTAAGCAATTTGGGAAGAACATTCAACCAAAAAAATAAGTTTTTCTTTTCTATTGCTAAGCCAAAGAATTCCAAATAATAGTGAAAAAAACTGGGAAATCAAATAAAATTTCGCAGAAAAAACAAATTCTGGACATACATAACTCCAACATAAGTTAGAATGAACATTCGGTAAGATTTTCGCATGTATTAATGATAGTTTTTGGCGCCTGATATAAATTTACCACGTAGTTTTAATAAGCATATGTAGTCAAAAACTTCCTGCCATTAAAATTGTTACCTTGCTTCAACGAGAGCTGGAATAAGAATTTAAGCTCGTTTTAGATGTAAACTCTATCGAAGTATTTAATCAAGGCCCGCAACTAAAGATTGTAAATGTCTTACTCTTCTTCATGTTAAATTTCGCAGAATTTTTTATAAATGGCAGATTTCTATAATAATCTTCTTAGTTAAAAAAGTATCGCATCGCGCAAATAATCGAAATGTAAGAATAAACTTTATGCGACAATGCATAAACTGAACGATACAATAAGCTACGCGTATTAATTAAGCCATAAATTGTGTTAAGTTTGTCTAATTGACGCATTATTTTAATTTTTTTACCTTTTTAACAGAATTCAGTGACATTGCTTTGCCGTCACGAAAGTGTTGCCAGCTTATCTTATTATCAAAAAACTTATTTAACAAAAAACCATTATTTATTTATTAGAAGCAACTCTATGTCTATGTCTATTATTTATTAGAAGAAATTACATTATTATAGTTATGACATCTCATAAAAAATGTCTGGCAAAAGGCTGTCCAGGGAATGATAGTGGTAGAATCCGCATGTACAGATTTCCAAGAGATGAGCAAACATATAAAAAATGGATAGAGAATCTTAGAATCAGCGCACTGCATGTGAATACAAATTCTCGGGTTTGCATCAGGCACTTTAAAAATGAATTCATTGGAGAGCGTCGACTAAAATTATATGCGGTGCCTACGTTAGTTTTAGGTAAGGCAAATATAGGAAAAAATAATTTCATTTCATTTCATTCAATTCTTATGGAAAATTTTAGGCTATGAAGAACGTCCGCCGCATGACTTTCACAAAAGCAGAAATTGGAAAAAATGTTGCATAAAAAATTGCATACCCTTTCCAGATTCATCATTTTTCTCTTTCCCAACGGATCTCATCTTAAGACAGCAATGGAATGTTGCTTGCCGAATATACGATGAAAATAAAATAAAACATAGATTCGTGTGTGAAAAGCATTTTGATGCAAAGTTAGTGAGATTTTGCCGATTAGCTGCAAATTCAATACCAACATTGCATTTAGATTTGCCTTCTAAAGACGGAGATATTGAAATGTTTGAAGAAATGTTAAGTGAAACTGATTTAAGTGATACTTTGTCGGTATCTGAACCTATTGAGGTAGAAGAACTTGATCTAAGCAGCCGGGACTCATTTGAATCATATGTAGAATATATAATTGAAGAACCCGAAAAAATCCATACAAATAAAAAATTAATGAATGCACAAAAAGTCCCTGCATTCTGGAGGTGGATGAAAACGATATTGAGAAAAGGACGATACCAACTAAGAAAAATAAAACTGAAGAAAAAAGTGAAGATCATATGTACAAACATTTGTTTTTGAAACAGAAAATGGAAAATAATAAGCTAAAAAATGCGTTACAACAATTGCAAGAAAAATATCAGGCCGTGGTACAGCAAAGAGATGATAAAATTACAAAATTGAAAAATGCGATAAGCGATTTACAACTAAAATTGAAAGACTTGAAGCGTTTGGCAGCTTTTGAAGACAACGGAGATCAATAACATACGCGTATTGTTTTGTGAACACTTAACATTTAAAAAATTACTACTGCTTTTAAACTGAAATTCATGAAGCTTGTGCGGGAAAAGGTCTTTATTCAGCATTTCAATCATGATAATCTTAGATGAGGCGCATTGAAGTCCCAAGAAAGCGTTTTAAAATTTTTAAAAATGTAAATTCAAATTTATTGTTTAGCTAATCTTTGTCGAGGAATATGTAAAGTAAATAGAGATTGCAGGATCTCGTAGTATGTCATCTCATTATATATCAAAGTGTGTTTTCATTGTAAAAGCCACGAAGCGAGTGCTTTATTTTATATATATACAACTATATGTTGTGCGTCTTCTTTCATACGTCTGCCTCTTATTTAAATAAAACGTCCATTCTTTGCCATTCTTCGGCGCTGCGTTTTTGCATATAAGGAAGTGATGAAATGAGTGTACAAAAGTTGTTCGTACTGTCTTTGGCGTATAGCTTAAGAATTTACTTAGAACAGTTTTCCTCTATTCGTAACGAATCAAACAATTGCAAAACTGTTTTGTTTTAGTATTAGCTTTCGAAACTTCTAGTACTTTGAAATCAACAAAGGGGCCAGGTGGTGCTGAGGAATATCGAAATGGAGTGTTACGGACTAAGTTTGTTCTCCACGGTACTTCATGTTGTTACAAATACCCATGACATCAAACAATCTTACTTTTTCCATACAAATAAAAAGCAAACACTACATAAGCTTCTATTGACGTATCTAACACGAAATAATAATAACGAAAAGAGTGAATACAATTCGAATAAAGAAATTGTCATCCTGTAATTGAAAGATCAAGTTTTCTGGAATTCCTTAATTGTGTGTAGAATTATTTGTCACTAGGGCGAAGGTGTTGAGAAATTAGCTATTAGAAGGAAATATGGTTCTGTTTGTTTAACCAAAAAATATCTCGATTGCGAATCGTAATCGTAATCTTGATGCGCAGCATGAAGTCGTTTAACATGAAAGTTTTCAGAATATAATATATCGATTGAATATAGTTATTGTGAAACATTGAAAATATTTTTATATTTTGCGTTTTCGGTTAATTGGAAAAAGCCATGTAGTCTCGTCGACAAGGATTGTTCAAAGTTGACAAATTCATTATATTAAAGCTTTTTTAATAACAGTGTGTAGACTGGGGTTCCGAAAAAGTTTTTTGCATTTATCATCATTTCATCTATACAAAACTGAACGGTCTTGTGTAGAAAGACCATACAGTTTGCGTCACGTCGTCATTCAACAATTACAAATTTATTTTTAGAAAAGCACCACGCGCCCGTGCTTATTAACACATACCAAAAAGATGTATTAAAATATTAAATTAAGAACATTTCGATGTGAAGATGTGTATGTAAATGACAACCGAAATGCGACTAATTGTAAGATCCGAACTTCAAATAAGAATTTGACAAATTTGTAACGTGAGGAATTTGCAATTTGTTCGCTTGAAATTTTATTTGTTATCGTGTGTGTAAGTGAAGTAGGTTTTACTCTTAAGACTGTTTCGAAATAACTCATTGATCAAGATTCGATCGCCGTTATCTAGTCGATAATGTCAACCAAAGGGTCAATGAATATGGAAAAAAACTCCGCAAACCATTTCAAACACTCGCTTTCTCCTAGAGTGCCATCGGTTACACGTAAAGCGTGTCTTTTGTGATCTTGGAACCGGCTTGCGGTAAAACAAGTGAATATTTTGGATATTTAAAATATGTCGGGAGTCTTATTGGTCAGCATTTTGAAATGTAGAAACAAATTTTGGCTTTTAAAGGAATAGGTGAGGTAAAAATTGCGGATTCAAAAACGATTGAATTTCGGGTCACAAATGTAGAGTTGCCTTCATAAAAAAAAAAGCGGCTGTTTATGATTTTAAATAGGTTTCAAAACCTGCGCAAGCGAAACTGCTCACGCTTTTAGTTAGCATTGGTTGTTTAGACCTTCATTTATAAAAGAAAACGGCTGTAAACTGAAGATGAAATAGGTACCAAATAAATGTGTGCAATTATGATATTGAAGTTAAGGATAAATCTAACAAAAAATCTAAAAAAAATTTTACTTTACTTAGCAAAGTACAAACACAGTACAAACAAAGTACAAACAAGAAATTTATTGGTATAATTGATTTGTATAATTCTTATGTAGAATCACTTCTTTCATTTAACAATTTTTCTTATATCAAACTTTCTCGTGCGCTTGTAAAATGGTTGTTGAACACTGCATCTAGTTCGCCTTCAGGGGACGCTTCGGCAATTTCTTCCTGCATGGCACTGTAATTGAATATGCCAGTAATACATTCGCCTAATGATAAGGTGGCTGATTCAATTTCCTGGTAAGCTTCGGTGCCTTTCTCTTGCCCCAATTCTTTAATGCATTTGTCTTTGACCACATCCTTTGCATTTTCCATTAGGTGCTTGCTTATATTTTGATCAGCGACATCTATTGGTGAAAATGATAAAGCAATGCGAAGTATCAATGCAAGTGAATATCACTATTTCATTTTAGGTATATTCGATTAAGGTTGACGTCCAAGCTTATTCTGTAAATAACATCACGAACGCGCTACTTTCTGTTAAATAACATTACGAACGCGCTACTTTCTGTTAAATAACATTACGAACACGTTACTTTCTGTTCAGTAACATTACGAACGCGCTACTTTCTGTTAAATAACATTACGAACGCGCTACTTTCGTTAAATAACAGCACAAAGTGATGTCAAGTTTCTTTATTTTAAGTATTTGTTGAAATCGGTTTCTGGCAAAAAATGGCAATGCAGCTCTGTCAAATCGGCAAAGCAGATTAAAGCGCTCTGTTAAACCAGCAAAACAGATTAGAGAGCCCTGTTAAACCGGCAAAGCAAGAAACTTTATTATTTATTTATTAAAGTGGCAAAGCAATTAAGAAGAAGAAGGAACTCTGGTGAATGGGAAAGCAGATACGAAAAAAGTGTTAAATGTTAAACGGCAATACCTAAAATGGCATATCAGATAAATTCATTAGTTCATCTAATTCACTGATTTCTGTATGAAAACTCCACACTTTCTAATAATTTGATTGCACGATAAAGTAAAACGAGTAAAAAAATTACACCTATCTTTGCCTATGAAGAAATTTGAGAGCATTCGACTTGTTGGTACTACTTTATAATACAATAAGACGCAAATATGAGTTCATTTAAGGTTTCCTCTATATGCGTTTTTGCCGACAATATCGTTGAGCAAGTTTTCGCGCTAAGTTTGGAATGCTTAGCTTTCGAATCGTCTTCTTTGGCCGCTTTAAAGGCTTATCTCAAAATATGTCGAAATGCTAATTAATTATTTGCAAGATTTGTACTGTAAAAACAAAAAAAAATCAAATCTAAATGCTTACTTTCAATTTGAAATAATTCGTAGAGTATTAGTTTCAAGGCTTGCTTCTTATTGCCCTTTTTGTCTGTAGGCTTTTTAAATATATCTACGAATACTTCGTTGTTATATACACGATTGGTCTTGAAAAATTGAGTGCAATTTAATGCATTAATTCATTCAATAATTCGATTACTTCCATTTAACATTTTCACGTTTACTAGGAATTAAAATGCTTATTCCAAACGTATGTAGGTATTATAACCGTGAAAATATTGTAATAAGCTCTTTAAAAGTTGAAAAATATCCGCTTATAATCCCTGGACCGTTTGTTACCCTGCCGGCGCGACGGCAATTGTTTCATAGCAATTCGGCCGTTTACATGACTTCACCAGTACGTCGTGGAATTGGCAACTACTCACGTACTGCCAGTCCAGCACCAACAGGATGACAGCATCTGAATCCTTGGCTTTTTTCATTACAACCGAAACGGCTTTAGCGACGCTAACTTGAATAATACCAGCACCTAAATATAAAATTTTATTTGGTATTTTTGTTTTTTCTTTATAATGTATACACTAACAGAATCGAATACAAATTATGATAATGGCTTGAATCGGTTTGCGATTCTTACAAACTTGATATAGAATTAGATTGATGATTTTTGGTAATGGAAATCCAGTTGATGTTACTCGATAGCTTATGAATGTTTGCTTAATAGTGTACGTAAAACGTCATATTTTAGCCCGAACGTAAAAAGTCGCTGCGCTTCGTGTTCAAAAGGTAAACACTGTAAAACGTCATTGTAGAAGCACATATTTGACAAAATTAATACACATAGAAAGATTACTTCATTCCAGAAACTCCAAAAACTGTGGCAAAAATTTTCGGTGTCTTTACCTGCTGGCGCCATAAAAAATAAAAAGGGATAAATGGATATGAAATTAATAAAATAGGTTCTGGAAATGACAAAAACTGGAAATGTAGGATTATTAGAAACTATTTGAAAAGTATTTTGTAAACATGATATTTAGGTCCTATTTGAGTAGCATATAAAAAGACAAATTTAATGTGAAAATTATAAAAATCAGCTATTTAGCTATCAAGAGAAGAAAGTAAAGATGAGTGAAAAATGTTTCCATTTGGTATTGACAAGTGCGAGTAACGGTTGTGTATCTCTTCCGGAGTAACAGTGGATTTTCTCACTGTTAGGAACTTAATTACTGGTCGAAAATATTGAGAACCAAGAGGAATTTTGAATAAACTATGTACATCAGATGTGACAGGGGGTTTACGTAGGTACCTGCCGTGGAGGCTTAACCCTACGGTGCCCGACGGCACACGGAGTGAGAACGCGTCACTCACGCCCCGCTGGGAGCAGAGAGGCTCCCAAGCAGTTCCAGATCAAGGACATGTGTATGGCATGCCTTTCCCTCTGACGGGGGCGAGGCCTATCTAACACCTCAAATATTTAACGTTCCCGCGTTTTGGGAGCAACCACAGCCACCACGAAACTCCCCGAAGGGCCGTTCCCAGCAGCCAGGTAGAAGACCCACAACTACGAGGATTCTGCTGCAGCAAAAACTGCAGCCAGCAATTCCTCGCAGAGGGAATCCTCTGGGCAACCTGACCCCCGTGGTACCTTAATTGTTTCAAAAGTCTAAGGTCAGACTTTTGGCAGCATATGGCTGCATACCAGTTAGATCCATACCTCTCGGACTGGTGGCCTAAGGGTGAAAAAGTGAGACTGGTTAGGTCTGAGAAAAGAAGACTAAAGCAAAAAAAAAGAAGCAAGAAGAAGCAAGAGTGGGGAATCCACTCAGAGACTCAGTTGCCGCACCGCAGTGCGTCTCTCAAAGGCACCAGCTGCAAAACGGTTTAAGTTCCGCACATAGACGTCTTCTGAGAGAGCTTCGTCAAAAATAAAATCGTCCTCGTTCGTTCTAATTCCCATAGTAACTAAGTCCCTTATGTCTGAATAGTGCGAACATTCGCAGAGCACATGCTTCCAATCTTCAGACGGACAACAGCAAGAGCACGACCCAACAACAGACAAGCCCCTGAGATGCAGAAAATGGTTGAGCGAACCATGTCCCGTGAGTAGGAAACCCAAATGAAGATTAAACCTCAAATTAGGGTGGTCTCCCACAAACGAGACATCCCTAATAAACTGATAGGTGGTTCTGCCCTTGGTACTGCTATCCCAACGAGCTTGCCATAAGACACAGACTCGGTCCCTCAAAGTGTTAATCAGTTTCTTGTACGTCAAGTTCTCTCTCTCCACCCCCGCAAAATAAAGCCTGTCCGTTGGTTGCAAGGACAGCCCCCTCTTTAATCTGTAAGCCGCATTGACATACAAAGCCTCAAGATCCAGAGGGGGAGCCCCCATTAAAGTCTGTAGTGCGTCAGTAGAAACTGTATGGCAGACAGGTAAGCAAGCCAGAAGGCACACCCTCTGGCAGTTTAGAATTTTTCGCTGTCCCCAGGCAGCCATGACTTCCCGATACCAGACCGGGCCACCATAAGTTGCACATGCAACGAGGAGACCCCGGTATGTGACACGAACAGCACGTCTCCCTAGGCCCCAGTCAGACCTGAGAACACGACGCAGTTGTCCAGCAATTGTAGTCAGCTTCAGTCGAATCCTGTCAAAGTGCGGGAGAAAATTTAACCTTTCTCCCACTCTAATGCCCAGGTAGCCGACTTCCGTGACATATTTAATGCTGTGGTTGCCAACCCTTACAGTGGGATGTCTACTGGATGAGAGGTTACCTTTCAGCAACATCATCACAGTTTTCTCCACTGACAAGTCAACACCCACTTCATTTCCCCAACTAATTGCAATATTAAGTAAATCTACTGATTGACGCTCGAGGGCAGCTCTCGTATCAGCACTAACCAAAATAAGCAGATCATCCGCATATGCGACACACTCGCATTGCCCTTCAAGCTGCCTAAGTAAGGAGTCCATCATCATGTTCCATATGAATGGACCACAAATGGAGCCCTGCGGACAACCGCGAACAACATCTACCTGAACATGCCCTATCTGGCTTGAAATACAAGCCTTTCTTTCGGAGAAGTAGCTTGCCCAAAGAGATAGCTCTGGGCACCCCAATTCCCTTAGCTTACGCAAAACACAGTCCCACTTCAGGTAGTCAAAGGCCCCTTTAAAGTCAATGAATAGTCCAAGGACATATTTGTTCATTGAGTCATTTACATGCGTTTGAACGCGCAGCCAGGCATCAACAGTATTTCGCCCCTTACGGAAGCCGTACTGTCTATCAGATAGGCTTGCGTTCAAACTGTTCTGAAATCTCTCAATCATGATCTTCTCTAACACTTTTCCAAGTGCAGGAAGCATACTTATTCCACGATAAGATCGTGGCTCACTACGTATCTTATCTGGAGATTTCAGAAGTACAACAACTTGGGCTATTTTCCACTCAGACGGAAAGTAATTCTCAGATAGACACTTGTTATAAAGTGCATGCAAGTACTCAGGAATAACTTTCCAAATGGCCTTAACCATTTCACCAGTTATTCCGTCTGCACCAGGAGATCTCTTAGATCTAATTTGAGAGATCCCATACCCAACCTCATGCATTTCTAACATCGGAGAGACAGATGCCAGGTCTACCGGCAAGGCTGGTCCCTCTAACCTAGGAAAGAATTCAGACATTAACGCACGCATACAGTCAGTCCAGTTAGTTAAGACTGTGTTATCTACGTGAAGGCAGTTAATATCGATAGGCTTTTTGCCTCTACATATCTGATAAACTTGACCCCAAGGATCATCACGCCTGCGTAAGACAAAGGCTCTCCATTCTTCTTCCTTAACACAGACGATCAGACGTTTATACTCACTCAACTTATGTTGGTAGGCAGCTCTAAGAAGGGTCTCGTTTGCACAGCGCAGCCGCCGGGCTCTTTGGAATCTTCTCCTGAGCTGCCGGACGGCCTTACGCATCTGTTTCAAACTGGAATTCCCCCACTTAACTCCCCTACGGTTAATATCCCGACTACGCGGAAGGAGCAAGTCGTTTATTTCCCATAAGCAATCGTTAATGTAGATGATCTGCTCATTGATCGGCTTCTGTCGGAAGACATCGCACGATAGTCTTGCTATCCGTCCCTTGACAAGAATCCCGTAGGTATTCCAGTCCACCCCAGACGTGCACCACCTTTTAATGTCAGACGACACTACATTAGTTTGGACAGGAGTCACCCCAATTTTATTTAATTGGTGGTCACTCATGCCGCATCCACTCATTATTTTCCAACTGGTATTAAACAACCCCAAGCCTGCCTCATTCACAAGCGTCAAGTCTATGTCACTAGCACCAGTTGGACCATTATATGTAAAGTCAACGCTTGATACATTGACTACATGAACATCCGCGAAAATGCACCATTCAGCTAGTTGCTCACCCCTCACCTGGTTTCTACGGCCACCATTACTGGCCATCTTACTAAACCAGAGGGATGAGCAAGGCATTGGCATCAAGACCAAGGATAACTGGCGTGCCGCCCGCAAGCGACAGAACAGTGTTCATGTACCTCATATAAGGATCCAACTCTTCACTGAATCTACAATACAAGCTTGCAAGGAAAAATCTTCTTTGCAAACCATCTACACAAACACATACGCCGTAATCAGAGGAACTGACAAGCATGCAATGGGCACTGGCATCGTTGACAATAACAGCAGAGAAGCATCTATCATCCGGAAATATTTTCATAAATCCGGGCAAGTCCACAATGTTATTTTTGCCTTTATAGGGCTCCTGAACGAGAGCGAAACTGCTGTTAAACTCAACGATGCACTGACCCAAATTGCACATGACAGGGTAGCTGCCATGACAGTGTAGTTGCAAAATGGTGAAAACCATTTTAATGTCTGGCCGCTACCCTCGCGAGCATGGCACTATAAATAGGGCAAGCGTGGGACAGTATCAGATGTCCAGCTGGCCTCTTTTTGAATGCACAATTACGGCATTTGGCCTCATTTGTGCACACATTACTCCTGTGGCCAGACTCGCCACAGTAGCGACACACCACCCCACTTACCCTACAATCCCTAACCATATGGTCGACACTCAAACATCTGAAGCAAACTGGCACCTCATCAAAAGAACGCACAGGGAATGAGTACCAGTGCGCGTAGACTCTACCGGCAGACAAAAGGATGTCGCAGAGCCTCTGAGTGGATTCGAGAATGACGTTAATCTGTCCGTCTCCAGCGGTCCAAGGTCGAGAGGCCATACGGATTGACTTCTTGAAGTCTTCCTCGTCTACCCCCTTGTCCTTGAAGTTAAGTTTGTACAGTTCTTTCATGAAGTCGTCTGGCGCTATCTGCTTCTCAACCCTCTGAACGATCAGCTTCTGGCCAATCTTTTGGGGCACCCCCACTGAAAGTCCTACCTCAGCAAACTTTTCGTTAGAGAGAATTTTGCCTCTCTCTTCGACAGAGGTCGTACGGATTACCGCCCCTCCATTTCGCATCGCCTTTAGGTCATGGACTCTGACTCCAAGGGAGGGCCCGACGTGAGCCGCCACCTTTTCCACCACTTGTTTGGGAGTCTCCGTAGCGTTCACGACTACCACAGACCACGTCTCTACGGGCTTTGGAGGCGGACCAGGTACAGGCCCCCCCACGGCAGTGGAGACGTCCTCACTTACTTCTGGGTGCTTTTGACTACAGACAGCCTTTTCTAAGCCTTCTATCCGACCAGACAGGCGCGCATTTTCCTGAATGAGCTCTATTAAAATTTTCTCGTAGTCATTAGCAATCATCAACAGAGGCTTCGTCTCTGTAACAGACACCTCATTGAGTTTAAAAATTTGCTCATAGAGCCGTAAAAGACACTTCCTTGAACTTGTTTATATAGCAACCCTTAAGGCAGTCCTTAGCAGTCTGCGTAGACTTCTTCGTAGGCTTTCTCGATGTAGTAATCGTCGCCACCGAAGAGGTCGACGAATCGCCTAAGTCGTCACCACAACCCTTAATACCCGTCTGCTTCTTACCTGCACCCTCAGCCTCTTTTTCGCGCTCCACCTTATTCCTCCTCGCCAAGATCGCCTGACGCAATGATGGCTTCAATTTGACAAAATTGTCATCAGACACCTCCATACTGGAGGCGGAAGCCATGCTTATTAAGTCTAGTCAGTAATGCCCTAACCAATCTCACAGTGGGACAAGATTAACCAATAGGTTGAATTATTAGAAAATTAATAAACCAACCAATAATGGTTGAAGTTTTACAAAATGAATTAAAACAACAACAATAATAAATAATATTGGTGTAATGTTTTAGTTATTTATTTAGTTTATTAAAAAATAGTAATAAAAAGTAGTATAAGGTATAGAACCTTGACAAACTAATAATACTGAAATGGCAACGCTATGAAAAGTCTGATTGACTTATCATATGTTTTTGAAAATTAATTAATGAAAATTGAAAAAATTGAAATTGAAAAAATTTGAAATTGAAAAAAAATTTTTCTTTTTTCCCTTTATTTGTTACAATTTAACGTACCTTCACTCCTTATGCTTTATGCAGAGCCTGGCGCGGCCTGGCACTACACAACAATAATTCCTTTTTTTTTCCTTATGTTTTTGTACCTTCAACACTATTAATCTCTTTTACTATTTATATATTTTATATATTTCCGCGAGCAGATCACTAACGAAGTCGCGAACACACAGTAGAATATGAATATATATATATTTCACATATAGGTATATGTAAATATATTTCTTTGATATATTTGATATATTATTTATTATTTTATTTATTTTTATTTTCAAAACACGTCTGAACACTTCTAATATTCGATTCGAAGTACATCAGTTGGTAGAATGTTGAAGTTATCAGTTTTGTCAGCAAAAATTTTTAAAAACGAGGAGTGATATAAAGTTGTAAATGAAAGGTAAAGCCAGATGATTCTCAAAAGATAGAATTTTATTAGATAAAAAATGGACGAGTAAAAGAAATCTTTTTTGTAGAGAAACTTTCATTTTCCGTTTGTTCCAAGCTTAATTTGTGTGTACAGTTCATGCCACCAATGGCCAAACGAAGGCATGGATTCCGCATAATTTCAGAAAGTCATTCTTTGGGATGTCCAATAAGAGTGAACAGGCGTATTCTAATTTCGTTCTGATAAAGCCAACATACAGTTTAATCATGTAAGAGGGGTCAGAGCCCCAAGAAATACCACAAATGGATTTGAATACATTAATGAGTTGAAGACATTGTTTGGCAGTTTTGTCATTGTGAGCTGCTGGGAAAAGTTTCGAATGTAGGACAATGTTTAAAAAGTCGAAAGTTTTAAGAAACGGAATGGAAGAACCATAGATGATCAGAGTAGTAACTACGAGGTCTCTCCTTTTTTATGAAAACACCCAGCATCTGGTCTTATTGAATGAAAGTGCCAGTTAAAGTGATTCCAGACGGGAGGAAATAATGTCTAAGGAAGATTGCAAATTGCGCCTACACAAATCTGAATCAGAGTTGGAACTAAAAATGACAAGATTGTCAGCACAGCCCAGGATTGAAATGTTTTCAGGAAGGGAACTGAAAATTTTGTTAATATATAAATTAAAGCAAAGAGGACTCAATACAGATCCATGATAAACACCTGTAAAAGATCTCGTTTGTACAAGAACGTCACCATTGTTAACTAACATGTTCTTACGGAGAAAGAGGTTATATAGCAAATTACAGAATTTGATAGGCATGTTTAAAGAGAGAAGGGTAGACTTTAAGGCATTGATATTGATACTGCATCTTTTTTGGACTTGTAATTTTTTTATGGGAAGGACAAGTTTTCGAATTAGATGAATGTTCACCCTTACAGTTAACACATTTTTAGTTTGAGAACAATTCGAGGTGCATTCATGGTTTCAGCCACACCTTATCAGTATGCGCGAAACACGAACATTTGCGATATTCTAATGTCGGCTCGACATATGGTTTCAACGGAAAGTTGATGTCTTCCAAACAGATGTGGGAAGTCAAAACATTGCCGGCAAAACTCAAACGGAAAGTGTGCAACGGCACACGAGAGACTTCTGCAACTTTCTAGAAGTCAGGTAAAGGAGGGAATTCAAGAAGATTCTTGGGACGTGAGTTTGAGTGGATTTCAACTTCGGTAAAATCAGAGGGGATAGAAGCAATCGCACAGATTACACAGAATTTTGATGGAATGTTATAAACGTTATAAATGTTGTTAAGCAAAATTTGGCAAATTCTATTGCCGCCAATAATAGATCAATTTAATCTTTTTGTTAGAGACCAAAAAATCTATAAGTTATGGAAGTTATGGAAATCATTGCATAAATTTCGGCTAAGTTCTGGTGAATGCATAATCTCTGGCCCCGGGGGTTTTGATGTCTCCACTTTCGAGGGAGATGGCGCGACCTTGTATCCAAACCATATTTCGCAGATTGAGTTTTGTAGATTTAGAGATGATAAGCAATCACGTTATAAAATGGGAAGAAGTCGGAGTGTGTAGTGATGTTTGTTGAGTGAGATGAGCTCGGCAGCGGTATGTAACATAGTTTCTATTCCCAAAATTCGATGTTTCACTTTTTCAGATAGTTGTCATCTATTTTATATAATGCACTTTTTGTATAGGCTGCGTTGTACAAACAGTTATTTGTTATGTTTTTGCTTTCCCTTTTGAAATGATTTCGTATTGAATTTTAAATTTCAATTATCGATGAGTTATTAAGGTGCTATTTTTGCACACTTTCACAAGGGTCTTTATCACAGTTCAGCGTAATATAATAATATCCGATCCGAGAAAAAAAGTTAATTCTTCTTAAAATTTGATTTATTTTGTTTTTTATTTTAATTATTTACTTTTTCACAGAGAACAAATTCTATGACAAGTGTTGACAGCAATGATTTTTTTATTATTCTTCAAATTTTATATTTAGTTCTTTGCATTCTCTATGATAGAATTAAAGTTCTACTCTTTCCTCTACCGGGTGACTAGCACATACAACTTAATTTAAAAGTTTCTACTTATAAATTCGCAAATTCATTAACCTATTTATTATTTATTTAATCAATAATTAATCATTAAATAATCAATTACAAATTGCATTATTAATTGCGATTAATTAAGATTAATTAAGATTAAACATTGGAGAAAAAGTTAAAGAGAAAATTACAGAAGGAAATCTACAATACCATCATCAACACTATTCTTCTATTAACCCTCAATTAATTCCACCTTTATATCCAACAAATGTTGAGAAAATCAAGATCCAAACATTTTCGAGAATTCGCTTTGGCCATACAATTGCAACTCACCAATGGATCTTGAAGAAGTCTCCGCCCCCAACCTGCAGTTATGGACAAATTCCTACTATAAAGCACATTCTCTGCGACTGCCTTAACTTTTCCTTGGCTAGAAGTATTGCATTTAAAACGTTTAACCCTTTGGACTTTCTAAAATCAGCTTCAGAACAGAATATTAATTCAATATATTACTTTATTAAAACTACTAGGCTCAATATCTAATATAATTTTCTAAATTAGAGCCGATAGCCTGTGTTGCTAGTGCTCAAGGTCTTTTTTGCTTAGTCTAAGAATTTATTTCATTAGTCTAAATTATAATAATAATAATAATAACAATATTAATAATTAAGATTAAAACGGATTTATCGTGCCAGTAAGACTATAAAGTTTCTTTCGGCACCAATTAAAATACCAGATTGGATAACTTGACTCAGTGTCGAAAAAATTTGACATAATTACACAATTAATCATTCATTACACTAAGGATTACAAAATTTCCTGATTGCTGCTCTGAATCTATATACACTAAAAATAGCCTTGATATCAAACGATAACGGATTCCACCCTTAATAAATCAAATAATTATGGCCTTAAATAATTAAATTCATCGTGCTTCTGGATCGGACAAACCGGATTTTCTCAAATAAATATTTTGGCATATAAGTATATATGAGCTTATGAATGAAGATGGCATTTCGCATATTAAGAAATATCACAAATAGGTTGACCCGCTCTGATGCCTGTTGTCTCCTGCTAAAATAACGACTTCATTTGCTTGGTGATTTTATGCACCCTATTTCTCTGCTTGCGAAAAACCTCCCAATTAACGGCATTAGGGCATCCCTTCCAAATTCTATATGCACCATTCCGAAGCTTGATCGCGCATTTGACTTCATTAGGAAACCGGATTTGGACGGATTAACAACACAGATCTTAATTGGAATTGGATCATTATATAACATATAATAATTATAGAATTTATAAAGGACAATTTATCATTAACACCCGCCAAATTACGGACACTGTTCCGCGAAACATTAAAGACAACATTAACTAATCGTCCTACATTAACTAGTTTCATATCTCTATAACTAAAAGTCGGAAGTTGCTTCTTGGAATGAACTTGTATATTGAGGGCTAAGAACACAAACTCGTGATCAGATATTCTACCTAGCGGAAATTGATCATAGCGAACAAGAGAACATGTGTCAGAGACACAAGAAATCCAAGAGAGCCGGCTTACAACTCGAGGCATAACGGGTAGGCCGTAAATTTATCAATCTTAGGCCAACAGACGTTATCAAATCGCACAACTGATTGCATTCCATTATCAGCAAGTCAAAATTAAAGTCGCCACACAAGATGGTATGCTCATGTAGGGTGAACAATTTATCCATGACCGTAAACTCCTCTTCCATATAGTTATTTCTCTGCGGATTATACACACAGATTACAAGGCATTTAGCTGCGTTGCTACCAATTGAAATTGGTAGCCAAATACTCAACAGTACTATCACCTCTCGACGTAGATACAATTCTGTGACTTAAATCCGGATCAATGTAAAAGGCGATGCCTCCGCGTCTCGAATCGCAAGGTCTGCCATAACGGACAATATTGTATCCCCCTATTCGACAGAACCCATTCTCAACTTGCGATCTGAATCACGTCTCAGTTATGCAGATCACGTCAATTAATGATTTGGATAATAAGAAATTAAAATAGTTCACCTTATATTTGTTAAAGCTCTGCGCATACATCTATATAAACACCGCAATCATATGGGTTAAGACCGCCCATTAATATCCAACCTTTTTCTTGACTAATCTCAACTTATTAATATACGCTGGACAGGATTTACTAAACGTCGAGTGATCTACCTACAAACCTAATCCAAACTTCTCATTGAACGTGATACAATTTCTGCATTTAAAAATAGGTTGTAAGGAAGCATCTTGCTTCCTTAAAAATAACAAATGCGTCCGCATAATTGTCTGCCCATAGTACGAAATACCCCTCACCCGTAACCCATTAAATTCTAAAAGCAGTTGGTTAGTCTCTCCGATCATGCGCTAAATTACATATGAAAGTATAGATACCTCTCATCTTCTGAGCGTAAGGGTGGAATAAAGTTGTGTAAAATATCTTGTCTTTGATATTCGTATTTTCCTCTACATTAAAGTGATATCGTTGCTCTCTTGTACAAACCTATGGTAATCTATGTTTATTTATAAAAATAAAATAATAAAAAAAGGAAAAAAACCTATTGTATTGGAACTATGTAACATATTTTGTACATGTATTCCTTTTATTATTTTCCATGTCTCGAAACATATGTTGGTTTATAACAATACATTTGCGCTTGTTGAAATATATGCTTATCAATGTTTTCCTAAGGAAACATGTTAAAATTCTCTTTACAAACATGTTGCAAACCTTTGAGCAAGATGCCTACCATTAAGTGGACATCATATAAACCTATATATTTGTCTTGCTTCTATATGTATAATCATTTAGCGCAACGCTAACATATTTTCTTATTAGAAAATTACAGCTAGCTTATTGAACTAGTTTTATGATTTAAGGATTAACGGTCACAAATCTTGGACAAAATATCTCTTTGTGTTTGACTTTACCGACAGGGACATTTTTTTTTGACTTACGGATGGGGGATGGCGAGCTCAGCTTAGTCGTCATCCCTGAGTAACAGGTAGGATTATTGGACTCTACGGATGGGGGATGGCAGGCTCAGCTTAGTCGTCATCCCTGAATAACAGATAGGATTACTAGACTTTACAGATAGGGGGTGGCAGGCCCAGCTTAGGCGCCATCCCTGAACGACAGAACTTTACTTGACTTACGGATAGGAGATCGCAGGCTCAGCTTAGTCGTCATCCCTGAATAACGGATGGAACTACTCTCTTCGAAGTCGTTTTAAACGGTTAGGGACAATAAAAGCAAATGAATGCAAGTAGGAACGGACGAGTGGCCCTATTGGCCCAAGAGTAGCTGCTGTACCATTTCCTGCATGTTTTTGTAGAATTTCTCGCATAACTCGGTACGGATTCGGTACGAAAACGCGGAAAATAATATCGAAGGAAAGAACTAAACAGTCGCCTCGCGAATCACCACGCTGGTTTTCCTATCCCGTCTACACAAATCTCTAATGGCATACGGTATACCCTAATTGTAAATATTGTAAATATTCAAATTCCTCGTAAACAATAAAAATATAATTTTAAAGAAAATACGAAGGTTCAAGAATTTTTGTAATAAATTTTCTTGGAAAAGGACTTCCTGGGTAGCCCTGAGCATACCCCGAATAATAAGACTCGTTACAAGCTTTTTATCACATTCTCTCGCCCTATGCTTTCCATGACATTTGAAACATATAATATAATTTTTACATTTCTTAGCGCACTTGTTAGATCTGCAACATTTAAAACATATTATCACCTCAGCTCCGTTATACACTCTGTACCTCTCCCAACCAATACATAATCTGCCACCCGCAATTATCACATGGAATGGTGTCTCTTCCGTTTCTACGACCGCACTATAATGAACCCTGCCATCTTTTCTTATCTCGTAAGATCTGACAATCCTTAGTACAATTTCCTTCACCATTGTATTCTGGCTGCGAACTTTTCCAATCAACTCGTCGTTATCATACTTGAAGCTCGTGTCTTAAATCTTTGATTTAACTTGGTTGATGTACGCACAACGTAATCATTAGACCTGAAACTCTCGATTGCTGCTTTAGTCTCGGTACGCTCATCCTCCCCTCCGCAGTCGATAACAACAACATCATTATTCCAGCATCTGACGTTAGCAATTTTAAAGATCATCTTCTTGAATCAGTATTCTTAATTAAATCGGCATGGTCTTCTCCCTGTTCTACCTACCTCTGGGCTTGATGATCACTGGTCCAGCAGATATGGTAACCAGAATCTTTATAGCGTCACGAAACGTTTTCTCCTTTGTTAACTACATTTAAGTTCACAGCCGCTTCCTACAACTTTAAGCAACTTTCAATACATTTTTTCTGGGCAGCCAAGAACACATCTTTTCTGTCATCAACCTTTTCTGATTGCTTCAACTGATTAACGTCCATTGAACTCACGCTTTCACACATCTTAACTATATGTGCAACCTGTTCATAGCCGTCTACTTTTACAGCTACCATAGCCAGCTTATAAAACTTAATTTCATATTGTTCAACGCGCCCTTGCGCCTTGCTGTACAAGCAATCTTGCTTATACAAAGATTTGACACTAATTCAATAATAAAATATACAAAATGTCACAAAAATCTGTAGCATGCAAAAAAGACGATCGCATAGGGTTGCCAAATATTTAAATTTATCGCTAAAACAGCGATCATTTTGTAACGACCTCTACGAATGCCATATCTATCGATGTATAATGCTCTGAAATACATCTACACCCACACTTTACACATACTATATAATATTCGGAGGCCAAACGCATGATAGAATTTTATATTACGAAGGGTAACAGCATACATATTTCTGGCTAACATTTTTCGGATTAATGAATTATTTCACAATTTTATTGTTCTGATATTATAAATACTAAAATTTGAACTAATTTGTTAAGCAAAACTGGAAATCTGGAAATCTGCTTTCAGTAATTAACTAATTATTGAGCGAAATTTTTATTTTATTCAAGGACGCTTATGTATTTTATTGTTTTACGCGAGTGAGAGAATCGCACTTAACCAGCAAAGTTGACTAACAAAAATCGACTAATCATCAGCAAAGACACCGAACCTTCATTATATATACATATACTATATATATATATGGTCTATATAATGTTCAAAAAGCCAAAGTTCATATAATTAATTTATTCAATAAATTAACACGTACGTAAACTAACTTGGAGCCGACCAGTGTTATGCTTTTTTTTTATTAGACTTAATATTTTTTGGACCCTGTGATGTTTAAATCCTACAAACGGAACAGCTCACAAACGAAACGCTTTAAGTGGGAGACTATCGACACACCGCAGCTTTGTTCATTGTCCCAGGTCTTGGGAATAAATTCAACTTAAAAATTTTATAAATTTCTTGTGTAGATATGTACACGTATATATATATATAAACATTTATAAATTAAATTTTAAATATAATTTTTTTAAAGTTGCAATTATTATTTTACGTAAAATTTAAAAATGCGTTGAGAAAAACAAAACTACTTACATTACATTTACTTTACGTATTCTCTAATTGGTTCACATTTTATATTATTAGTGTCTTAACACAAATTAATGCAAAGAGCTGATTTGTAGTTTTTTTACGATATTTGCATGGTGCTTTTTGACACATTTGATTATTATCAGTAACAGCTGACTGTATAGTTAAAAACATAAATTGCGTTTACGTGGATTTATTAAAATTTCCTTAGTTTTATTTAAAAGGAATTTTTAAATTTCATCAGAGCAAAATAAATATATCCAGTATGATCGAAATAACAGATTTACAAAGTAAGCAAGTAATATTTATTCAAAGGTTTAAACGTTTTAATAGCAGGTCTTTTGAATTCTTCTTTTTGTAACTATATGCCGTTTTAGAAATTGGAATAGGTCTGGCCGGTTTTGGCGTTTCATTTCTATTTTTGGGTGTTCTATTTCTTTTTGACAAGGGACTTTTAGCAATAGGAAATGTAAGTATTTATTTCAAACAATTAATAATTAATTGTTTGCTTAGGATTTTTTTATATTTATAGATTTTATTCTTATCTGGTTTGGGTTGTGTGACTGGTTTGGAGCGTACCTTTCGTTTTTTCTTCCAACGTCATAAATTTAAAGGCACTAGTGCATTTTTTGGTGGCATTTTTGTAGTATTAATGGGCTACCCTTTAATTGGTATGATAATTGAATCCTATGGATTTTTCGCTTTATTTAGGTAAGTTAATATTTAATATAATCATTACATTTACATGTGTACATATATATAATATCTTAGCGGGTTTTTTCCTGTGGCTATTGGCTTTCTCAGTCGAGTTCCAATTTTAGGTTCATTGATTAGCCGACCATTCATGCAAAGAGTAAGTAAAAAAAAATTTACGTATCTGATTTTTGAAACCGAGGAAAAAGTTTATTCACTTGCAGTTCAAATCTGTATCGCCACAAATTAAGAAAAATATTAAAAGGTTTTTATGTTATTTTGTCATTTGTGGTCATATGAGTGAATCGAATGAGACATTTGTATTGAAAAATTTTATAAAAGACTTGAAAATAGTGATACGGCAGATGAATTTTAATTCGATTTGTGGGATTTGTTCAAGCATGTCTACGCCCCTCTGTCTCAGCTTCCGTGACTTGTAAGATTTCCTGTATGATACAAATAACCGAGCGCCAAAAGTAGAAACGGACAAAACTCCCTTATATCCATTACATCCTGCCCAGCATAATTAATTACAAGTTGTTTGGTCGCACAACTTCGAAATGTTTGTCTCAGTGTCTTGCTGTTTGTAAAAAGATCAGGTTATGGATCATCAAACAAAAATAAAAGATTAAATTCCGATTTAATTGTTCACATTTCCTATTACGTTACGTAGCTTTCCTAAAGTTAAAGTAGCTAATATGATTTTTTGCTTCGTTTCTCTTGTTATATCATATTATTTATGCACGGATTAAAAAAGCGAACAATCGATTGTATTTAATGGTGAGTTTGGAAAAGTATTTCAGCAATGATACTTGAAATTACATCACCAACTGATAGATTTCGTTCCGCGCGTAAGGTTAGTTAAATACTTGCGTGGCACGTTCGGTCAGGAGAGGGGTTGTGTTTATAAATATATTCAAAAATAAAAATTGTAGTGTTTATTAGCCGTTACTAAATCGGTTTGGCTAAAATAAAGTAGCGAAGTATTTTCGCGGAACTGATACTTCCAATAAACCTCGTGATTTTTTTCTTCTTGTGTCTGATGAAATCACCAAGTATGATTGTATTTTAATTTTCATTAAAATACATTCAAATTTCAAAAATCTTGCTTAACAGTTAATTCATTATGGTTAAACTACTTTAATTAGTAGAAAATTGGTGATTTCGAATAATAATTTCAAAAAACTTTTGCAACCTGCAGACGAGTTAAATTTTTATTGTTCGTTTCAACAATTTTTTTTGTTTTTCTTTTATTAGTAACGAAAAATCACATTGTGATGAAAGCTTCATCAAAGTTTAATGATTCTTTACCCACTCTTCACGTTCTTCACGTTCTCGAACAACTTCATTCAAATACGGTTCCAAATATTTTTCATCCTCTTCGTATTTTGTCCATTGTTCTTTGGGTAAAATTGTTTTCGTCATCGAAAGGTGTAATGCCCGCATAATACGGTAGTTGCGTTCATCGTATGTTTTACGTGGTAGACGGCGTACAGCTTCCTTTACATCTTCAGTTTCAAACAAACAGTCATCACGGTGTAAGCCTTTTTCCCAAAAACAAATAAAATGCGGTTAATCGGAATACTCGAAGTATTTTTTCAGTCTCACTGAGAAAAGGTCTACAGTGTTATTAAAACTTACCGTATTGATTGAATCCAGATAAATTGTAGGCCCATTTTCCCATATTGGCTGCAAGTGTGAAAAATTACCTTTAATCGCTTACGTAATCATCGTTTTTTTTATTTTGTAATTTTTTTTTGTTTATTTCAGAATTAAGCTTTTTATTAGAATATTTTAAAAAGAACTTACAAAAAACCAAAGGTCCTTTACGAGCAACGTAGCCGGACATGATCTTCCTATTTTAATTTAATTGAGTGAAAATTTCCTATCTACTCTCAAGTAGTTTTGGAAAGTGATTTTCTACACTTCACATTATTATTATAACAGATGTAAGGCAAACATGGTTGCTTTCTTTCTTCTCTTTGCTTGAAACAGGGATGGTAAACTAGATAAACTGCATTAAGAGGTTTTCATTTAGTGAAGAATTTTGTATTCGTTTGAATTGCTTTCCCCATGTTTTTTCCCAAAACCTGGAAAGAAAACCGAGGTCGAATTTTGTTTATAGCCTCACAAATTTCCAAAATTTGAACAGAACGGCTTATTGACGGAAATATATAATTATAGTCATTGCACTATTCAAAGTTGAGAGCATTTTTACAACCTTACAGCAAAGAAATTTATTCAAATTTTTCCAAATAAACCTTTAAGTGGAATGTTTGTATAGTAATACTCGTATCAAATTCTTATGACATCAATACTATAGAATCAACACGACTTTTGGCTAAAGGCAGCTGAAAAAATTTTTTAAGTCTTATCGGTGTTAGTGCAAAATAAACGAGAATTTAAGAAAGAAAAAAAAAAAGTTTGAAAAAGAAAAAAAATACATATTACATTTTTTTTTTTCATCCGTATTTTTAGTAAGTTTTCCCCGGAATAACAGCTAAACCATCATCAGCCCGTCTCCCTATGGAGACAGGGTATGATTTAATTATTATAGACAAAGACGTTTTTGATGATTTTTTTATGAATATCATTGAGCATATTAAGAGATCGAGGATGGGTGCGGATGAAGTTGATTTATCTCGTAAAGGAGAAGTTAAACCTAATGATTTAATGGTGCCTAGAATACAGATAGTTAATAAGCCTTCTGATTTGGGTGGCAAAGCCATTCGAAATCACGATATCAATTTGTACGATTGTATGTCACAATGCTTAGTTTTTGTTGAAACGTGTGAAAACACCGAATGCGTTATTTTTTGTGATTATTTCAAAAGTTTCAATAAGAATGGCTTACAAGAACTAAAAGTGGTTAGCAGTGGCAGAGCTCAATTGCTATTCAGCTCTACCGTTAATGATAACAAATTTGTGAGAAATAATGATTTTGATAAAAAAAATGTAAAAGCGTATATTCCGACATCTTTCACGGAGAGAGTATGGTCTAGACGAAGTCTAAAAAGCTGTGTCGGATATTCGTATTAAGTCTGCTGTTGGATTTCAAAGAAGAAATCCTAACAACAAGGAAGAGTTTATTTCTACAACGGCTATTAAAATTGGTTTTAAAGGAAAAGCCCTCCCCAAAGCGATTAAATTCAATTTTTGCAATCTACTGGTGAAGTACTTCGTACTTACCTTAAAGCAATGCTTTAAGTGTGGTAGATATAGATTTCTTAAAGTTCTGGCCAAAGAGGACAGGTGTCTGAACTGCGGGAAGTCTCCCAAGTGCGAAAACTGTGAAACGATGAAGTTCTAAACAAGTGTTGCGCCAACAAAGGCAAGATTCTTGTAAATGCCATCAATGCCAGCAGTTTCAATGTCCTAAGTAATGCTAATACTACTTTTCACTGTAACCGGAGTGGTCGCACGGCTAGCAGAGTCTTGGATCTAACTTTTTCTAATTCAACTATTTTATCATTCAACTGAAACACGACTAACGTACCCATTGGCAAAAATGGGCACTCTCCCATTTTATTTCACAGTCGCAACAATTCCGTTAAAAAAATTGGAAATTTCTGTTCACGCAACTTCCTTGTGGACCCTCTGTCGAAAGTTGATTTTCCTTCCGACTTATCATTACTGCCTCTTAGATATTAGTCCAACTAATAATTATCATTGCCTTATAACTGTTGTACTTTATCCTGCCGAGAGACCTTTCAAAAATTTCGTGTCACTTAAGGTCATAACTAAGGATACGTTTTTTTTTGGATACTTTACGCACTACTTATTTTGTTTTGAAATCATTTTTTAAAAATATCTCAAATTTTTTTCTTTTCATCTGTTGCAGCTTATTCAAAAACTTGGCGGTGATGCAAATCGAACGACGGTATAGTTTTAGAAATACAAATTTATTCTGCTTGTTAATAAAATTCTCATCCAAGGATTTACATAATGTAAATTTGGTTAATTTTATGTGAAAATTTATTAAGTACACAAAATCTTAAAATACTTATTAATGTTTTTCATGCCACTTTTTTTATCTTTAAATCAATCTCTATATGCTAATTTATATATATATAGTAAGTTAGCTTTTATCTATTTGATTAACGGTTGGTATTATTTTTTTCCTCCCAACTTTTTGTAAAAAAAAAGAAAAAAAATTAATAATAATAATTTTGGTTTACAGGACATTTGTTTTAAAATGTAATTTCTGAAGCTATATGTAAAATAGAGTTATTAAAGAGAGGTTTATTGAAAAAACAAAAAAAGTATAATAAGAAATTTAAGTTATAAATTTGCTTGATTATTGAGTTAAAATTTTCCCACTAATATTCGTTGACATATACTTTTAATCGTGTTTTTTTCTTTTGCCTCCAATTCCTTTAGAATTCCACTTTCACATGAAAACACTCTACCCAATGATGATGAATGTATGTGCAAAATAAAAACTGTTATATTTAACATTGGCATTTGAATTTGTGGTTGACGTACGAGAGGCATTATATGTTGTAAATATTCCAATTCTAAAGCTTCTATAAATAAAGAAAACTCTTTTGTTTTTTTAAATATGATGCGACTCTTTCTCCTGTTTTTAAAAATTTACCGATATTGTAGAAATTTCCTGAACACCATCGTATTAACATTTCAAAGGGAAATTCCAGCAAACGACGCCTCAATGTTTTCAATATTAAATTAAATAAGAAAATGCATAGACGTAACTATTAAAGAATTTGTAAAAATTAAATTCACTCTCATTACTTATATAGTTAAATGCATATTTAATTACCGTAGTAAATACAATGTAATAGGTAAGTATAGTAGGAAATAAAAATAGTAGCGAAGCAAAAAATATAGTGGTTAGATATAGTTGGCGATTCTTATAGTTGTGAGATTCCACCCGATCTAAAAAAAAGAAGCATAAAATTAAATTTCACATTCTTACGCTAATAATGGTAAGAGAGAACAGAGACAACTTACTTTTTAAAAGATTTTTACGTTTTCCTAAAACTACTTTCCAGAGAACTTGTAAACCCTTAATCTCTACTTTATACAATCTGCAATCGGTTGAAGCAAATAAAAGATTTATATCTTTAAAAGCGGACTTTACATATCCATAACCGCAAGTAAATCTACAACGCATACATATCGTTTAGCGAAAGCTATGTTAAAAATGGTTTATGAAATTTAAACAAGAAATATGGGTTAAGCCAGAGCTTGCTATCTCAATTTTGTCATATTTAACGAATCCCACAACATCGATGGGGCGGGTTGGCGTATAAAGTTAAGTAAATTTCGAATCTCTCAATACTCAAAAATGGAATAGATGCATTAGAAACGAAGTCATAATATTTTCAAAAACTTGGAACACACGGGAAATGTTAAAATTAATTTTTTTTGGACTTTAAACGTGATCTAGGAAACCGAAAGTTCGCTACTTGCAATAACTTAGTAGATGCTTTAATGATTCTTTTATCCCAACTCTACCAATAAGTGTTCCTCTTCAATAATACATTTCCAAAAAAAACAATTAATAAGTTCATCAAAATTATCTGAAAAGTAATATTGAAAATTAAAGACAAACTGTTTGAGGAGCAGTTTTCGTTTAGAGACATACAAACGAAACGTATCAATGCTATACGAACCGGATTAAGCTAACTTAGAACCTTACGCTCAATACGGAATACAGCGTCAACGAAGATGTCAGATTTCAATAATTTGAAATTCTTTTTTAATTTTCAAGCAAGTTTTGATAAGAACACGATTGTAGAGATCGAAAGCTCAGTGAAATCTCAGATTTCCTAGGCAAAAGATTTATATTTTGTTGTTCTTTTTAAAACAGTGAATACGCTGTGTTTAATAGAGAATTTAGTCTTAAAAATAATTGCAGGAACGGCTATGTAAAAAGTTTTCACTAAGAAAAATTCTACTATTGAGCGTCTGGAAAGACTATTTTCAAGAGTCAAAGTACTAGTAACTCAAAACCCTATCACCAAATTTAAATGAATGCGGTATTAAACACCACAAAAGCATTTTAATAATATAATGCGCAGACGATTGTCGTCATATAATTTGCTACAGTCCGCCCCTATCGCGTTTTGGTATGGATTTAGTTTTTTTGTTTAAGAGAAGCACTGCTTTCATGCTTAATCGAGATGTTATGGATGTAACGTCAAAACTCTCTGGTTATGGGTATATAAAAATTCAACTGCTATCAACTGAAGCCAAATAAAGGTTATACTAACACAGCTGAATAAATACTAAAGCAATGAGCATGCAAACCCATTATAGTTATCAAATCGGTTAACGAAGCCAACTGATAAGATAATCCCATAGCACCTAATAGAGCTATCGGTACAAATAGTTTTCTCACAAAAGGCTCGATAAGATCTAAAAAGTAAAAAATATGTTTTATATTTATAATCTGTCAAGAAAATTACTTACCTAAAAATGTAGCCCAGAGATGAACGTGATAACCAAAGCAGTCTAGAAGGAAGCCATTAAGTTGCACATTTAATTTTAAACCTATCGGAGCACCTCTTAACGAGTTCAACAGGGTCCTTAATTTAATAACAATGAACTAAAAATTTAATAAAGTTTCGTGATTACGACTATTACCTACTGCATATTATTTTCACTTTAGAACTTACATGTGAAGTCTCAATAAGATAATCGCCTGGATGGGAAAAGTAAAACAGTAATAACAGCATAACGCAAATGCCCAAAAATTTATCAATAACTATGTTGTAGTGTCGTTTACTAGATTTGAGCGTAATTAATTTTTATAAATAGATGAAATCAATGTTTTTCTCAATTTTTTTAATTTATACGAACCCCGAATGTTTAAATTTTAACCACTCCTGATAGTGTTCGTACAAAACCATTCGCTGAAATATAAATTTTATCGGTTGCATTGTCACACATAATGTAAACAACATGTTTAAAAAATTAAAAGACAATCTGCATAGTCGATATATTAGCTGCGTTATATGGAATTCATGTTTATTATTTGAGGAAATTTGAATAAAGTTGTTCCTTTGCTTTACTAGCTGATAAAGTAACTGCATATCATCATTAGGGCACAATTTATTGTCTCCTGTACATGTTTTACTTGCTGCATAATAGACCAGATTTTCTAGGTCTTGCAATTTTAATATTTGGTTTTCGTCATATATGAAAACATTAATACTGGTTTCTTGATTCAGTTTAATACTCAACTTATGCAAATAAATATTTGGCGTTACATTATCGTAAGCAAAGCACAAAGCTACATCGCGTCGCTCTGTTTTTACTATATCCGAAGCATGTACTATAAGTCCAAGGTGTCTTAACGTAGAAGCAAATCCAATTTCTTTTGGATTTGCGATTAATTGAGAATTTGTCTTAATTTCCCGGCAAGCAATTGCAGTTACCACATAATACGAGATGGCATTACAATCGTTAATTTTGATTTCCCCATAAATATTAAAATTTTCCTTAATTGTATATAATTTTCTAGGTAAAAAAATTTTTAAACTCATTCTTGTTTAATACAGAAACTTTAAGGCCGCGAACACAGCTGATACGAAAACGGAGTTGTTATTCTGTACATTATTAAATCTGTATTAAATATATCGCCTAAAACGCACAATACTTGAATGGAAGATGTGTTAATATGAAGGATGATCAAAATGTTCTATCTTTCACTTTTAAAGTACGGAAGATCATTATCATTACAAAATACTGAAACAAATTTTAAGTTCATCTGAAGAATAAAAACGTTACAGTATAGTAAAGTATACAAAAATTCCTCCGACTGTACGAGAAACAGATCATTACAGAAAACATATTATGATTGTGTTACATACGTACAGAAAGAGGATATGGTTATGAAAACAAAGTCATAATTTTAATAAAAGCGTTTTCGCCGAAATCCCTGTAGATTTTGTCATATTAGTGTAAGATGTAGATAGATTATCAATAAGTCAGAGTACCTAGTTACCTAGATTACCACTGAGACCTTACAGTGTTGCCAAGTCTTTATGTTTGAACAGCTCCACCAACTGCCGAGTGATTTAAACGCTTCAAAATAGGATTGAACCGAAGTATATATTACTTGATTTAAAAAATTAGAATAATGGGAATAAAACAAAAAAGTTCGTTGAACACTTTAAAATTTGGTAGCAATTTTTTACTACTAAATCTACGAAAATTTTTCTAATTTTAGTGGACATCTTTAACCCAGACTGAAAGTCAAACAAACTTAAACTAAAGACTAACACGCATCTAATATAGTAATAAGTTTACACACTCAACACCTCGTATATTTCTACTAAAGTACTAGCACATCCACGTGTACTTCTATTCAACATTTTTTAATATGGTACACGTGTGTTTCCAGTGCACAGATTTTCAGTACATACGTCATAAAAAGTCAGTAATAGTGCTCATTTCACTTTTTCGCGCTTCTGCTTTCGTAGTGTTTACTTACATAGGGGCTTATCTCATTTTGTGAAAGTTCTATAAGCTCTTGTCCAAGACTTTCTATTGAAAAAATCCCTAGCAGACACAATAGCCTTTAGCTTATGCCAATGTTCTAAGTGTGGATAAAAATTTTAAAAGAACTTAATTTTGACAATTAAGGGAAATTTAAATTTCAAATCTTTAAGACGTCTTATTATTATTCTTAATTGCAGTCAAGTTTTTGGAGTTGAGTATAGTTATTTATTATTTTCTTATTTATTGAGGAGTGCTATTTTATTAGCACTAAAACTACCAAAGATGTTCAATCGACATATATCAAGTTTCTTGAAAAAAATGCTCACGAAGCTTGTAGCACTTCAATGATTTCTTCTTCTGTTACATGAAATAACTTCTAGAAGGATGAAACAACTGTTGGACACAAGAAATTTTCGTTTATATTTCCACGTCTGGGGAAAACATTTAATTTACATACTTTATAAATTTATAAGTTATGTATATAATATAAATAATCAATTAGAATATAAGTAAACATTTATAAATAATGAATATAAGCTCATCTTCATTGTGGCAGCCACCAATGATGTTATACCTATTAGCGGAATAGGACTTGAACTTTTCTGACTTTTCACGACACTTTGTGGGAATTGATACATCATATGGTTTTGTGTGTATACAAACAAATCGAAAAAGATGAAATAAAAACATCCTAAATTAGAAGTTATTTCTCTAACTTGTGTTTATTTCCTATTAATTTAGGTTCTCTTTATGTTGAAATTTTGGTTTATACTCAATGTTATTTTAAGCTATGAAAAAGAAGCAATAAATGCAATTTATTTTCAATTTGAAATATGCTTTTTAAATCAAAACGTGTAAGCTATTCTTTTGCTTTTTAACTGCGTAGGGGAGTCTAACTCTACGCTCCTTTTTTAATCTCCTTTCCTTTATTCTTTAATTCAATAGTAGCAACTCATCAGTCTATTGCATATATTGGTCTTATCGCCAACTGGTCTAATCCATTTTACCAAACAAAACAAAAAGAAAACGAGTAAGAAAGTTATAATTGGCGGGAGCCAAATCTCGTGTACCCATCATTATGTTTTTCGCATTCTACTTTCCAAGTTCTTTTATTTGATACCCACATCGTTAGTATTAGTAAGAACAAAGTAATCGCGGTGTCTTCCTTATTCATTTTAAAATCAACCCATTTTTAGACAGATAATATGTCTTAATTGAAGGAGTCTACCAAATAGTTTTAAACATTCGGTCTTGTTTGTTTTATGATAAATAAGCATAAAATGTCAAAAAAGTAAAAAAAACAAAAGTTAATCACTTGTAACTTTATGTGGACATGGCGGATATTGTTCATTTTTCCATATAAGGAGTGCTTCATAAAGTAAAAGTAGAAAATTTGAGGCCTCCAAGTTTTATAATTTCCCAGTAACGAGCAAAAATTTTTGTTAAAGAAAAACGGAGTTGCGTTCCGTTTATGCTTCGCTGCGCGCTTCCGCTGCCACTGATTTGGCCCATTTTCAATACCAACCTGCGTGCAGAAACTTGCAATGTTTCTAGTAAATTTGAGTTCGGTATCTTCATTTTTTCGACCAGGAGAGTGCCAACAATACACACTACGTGGATACACAGACGGACAGACATGGCTAAATCAACTCAGAATTTCACGCTGATCAAGAATATATGTACTGTGAGGATTTAAAGTCGTCCCTCGTTTTGGCCTCACGTGTTCTCCGTCTCTGGAGAGGGGAAGAGAGTGCTAGAATAGGAATCGAATAGGACTAGATTAGGAATAGAATAGGAATAGAATAGGAATAGAATAGGAATAGAATAAGAATAGTTTAAGTATAGGTTAAGAGTAGAGTAGGGAAGTTTAGTTTAAGTAGTCGAGGTTAGGCTCTCGAGCCAAGGAGTCATTTCAATAAACTTAAATGAACAAATTATTTTCGCTTAGTTAAGCTCGTGTCAATAGGCGGATATTTTTGTGATGCTCGCTTGAGTTCCGTATTACTGAGTGAAATATATTTAAGAGTTTTTTAAATCAATTCGCCAAATGTAACGGTAATATTCAATTAATAAAAGGAAAGAGCAAGTCCCTGTAAAAATAGAAATTTCTTGTGTGTTTTTTCCTTCCCTGGGCCGCTGAGCTGCCCCAGCCGATGGAAATGGGACGGAGCGCCCCTCACAGTACTTTATAGGGTCTCTGAAGCTTCCTTTTGGGTGTTACATACATTATGGGAAAAAACAAAGCGAGTATACCCCCATCTTACAGTGGTGGGTATAAAGATAAGTAAAATGTTGTTACTAAATAATCAAGTAGTGTTGAGAATTATATGCACTTTCCTTTTCGTATATTATGTCATTTGGCAGTACAGGAACATCGCGATTGGCGGAAAAGCAATCTTATAAAGCATAGAATGACTGCTCGTGGCGCTTCAAATTTTTTTACTTTTCCCGGAAAAGGTGTAAGTAAATGATTCTATAGGTTTGTCAACAACGTAAATTAAAATTTACGTACACAAATTGTTACTTGGAGAGTCCTGCTGTTATATCAATAATTATATGTGTTATATAATATTATATCAATAATATACAAGAAATGGAAAAAAAACCTAGAGTGGAATGGTGAGTTTATCGGCATACACATATGTTTTTGTCTATGCACACATAAATATTTTATTCGTAAGGTTTGCGGCCAGATCAAAATTATGGAAGCAAACTTTTGATTTCGTGGATCAAGGCATCTTATTTTGACGACGTTGTTGACGTTTCGCTAGAAGCCTCCCAATTGGGGCGAATAAGTGAAGATATATAAACTGGTATGTCGTGATTTGCTTCCGTTTCATTCCAACGATGTAACTGCGTGAAACGATGTAAATACCCGCTTCCACTTATTTCCATTTATTTATATTTAGTTCTATCCCATATCGTTTCTTTCCATCTCGTTCCGCTTGACTCCAACGACGTAAGTACTCGTGTCACACTCCCCGTCTGTCCAACTAACCAAGTTCCTGTTTCTCTACGTATATCGCTGGCTCTGCCTATGCCTTGCCTCCTCTGCGACCTCCTCCATTGGCCAAGAGAATTGGCGAATTCTTTGGTTTTGTAAATAAAACAAGAAGAAAAAAGCTGAAGAAATTGTGACCGTTATTCTTTTATGAATTTGAGGTTAATGTTTACGTTGATTTCTGTATTTTTGGTTCTAAAACCATATGTTTTTGTTTACATTTTCCTGTAAAATATTATGGTAGCGTGGTCCACTATTGTGTTTACCACTTGGGAGTTTTTAACGCGAAAACGAAAATGACGCCTCATTGTGTCAGCCCCCTTATGCTTAAACATGACCATTCACGTGTTTGGCAGATACATATGGTTTGTGATCTGTTAATGGCTGTGCGCAGAATATGCTGAAGTTCGTTAATTCCTAAATTTTTGTGCTTTCAATGATTCTAAGGCTGACAACACAGTTAAGCTTTGCTTATATTTCCAAGTCTGGGGAACAACTTAAAGTCGCAAGTACCCGACACATAAGAGGGCTGAGGGGTTCGGTTGAGAGTTATGTATGGCATTCATCATTCGAAATTAATTTCGAAAAAATAATGGGAAAATACGTTGACGTTTGTTTGTTTACAATGATACAATTCTAACAAAATCAAGAGAGTCATAAATAAAATTGCTGTCTCTGACAACAAATTTGCAGTAGCATTGAATATAAGCCAAGCAAAGTTACCACAAATTTCTCTTTTAGAGCTGCGTTTGCAGGAAAACAGTTGTAAAACAAAAAGATAAATAGCGCTACTTCAAAACGAGTAAGTAAATTGCTTCTAACATTTACAAGCGTCGTATAAATACCATTATCATTATATCATTGTATGTAGATTTATGCCGAAGTACCGCGTTTCCAAAGGCGCTTTTCATTGCCCTGGGAAAAATTTATGTGAGTACATATATGGCACCGGTGTTGCGCTAAGCCATGACTTTGGAGTTGTTGACTTCAGGAGGTTGTCAATGGCTGGCCTATAGCGACAACACCGTAAGTATTCCACAAAGCACGTTATCAACCGTTGCATCAAAGGTGTTACAAGAATTGGAAACAAAGCTTCTACATCTACTGCTTCTACTTTTATATCTTTTTTTCAGGCGAGAGTGGATATGCCCTAGAGCCTTGGCTGATGATACCTCAGCGGAGTTCAGCGGATCCTCTAAAAAAAAAAATACAACGAACTCTATTGCAAGGCGAGTAACATTGTGGAAAGATGCATTGGTGTGCATACCGGTTAGTATTACCGTACTTAGTATTCCGAAAATCTAACTACAGTTTTTGAACATTTCTCTAGGTTGCTGGCGTATTCTACGAAAGGAGCAAAAGAGTAGCTACAATTGGGAAGCATCGTAAACGTCTATCCGGCGCTGCCAATCATTTACATCCACTAAAAAGTGGGAGGATATCATTTGAATTCTTCAGCACTCCAGACGACCTATGAAGATGGTGGCGTTGATGTTTTTGTAGAGCCGCCTTCATAGAAGCAGTTGGGTAAACAAATTATAGGATTGCTAGCACGAAACACAACAATATTAAAAATAAAAAATTATTTTTAAATTTGTAACTCGCACAAAAATTTACATAAAAATTAAATAAATACTGAAGGTATTCCTCCTTCTTCTAATTAAAAGAAAACACTTCATATACTGAATCTTCTTTGTATTTGTTCAAATATAAGCACAAAAGAACAAAATATTTGGCATACAGGAATGGAAGAAAAAATTTGATATAATGATGAAGAGATGATGAGAATCAGATAACATTTATATGAATTAATCACTGACAATATCTTATAACAAAACTATTAACATTCATTTTTAAGGAAAATCTGCAAAAAAACATATAATAATTAACTTTTTCTGCAATAAGGACTTGCACGCTTGTTATTGTTTAACATATGTAGTTTGTTTATACAAAACAATTTATTTATTTATTTATTTATTCCACTCATACAGAAACTCAACTAAAACAAACGACAGTCGAGTTCAAATGATTCTTAAAGTAAATCTTAAATTAATTATTATTAAAAAACTTAGTATAAGTACAATAAAACAAATAAAAGGAAAAAGAAGAAAAAATCCATGTACACAATTAGCACAGAGCCACACCCACAACCGGTACAGAACCTAGTTGCAAATGAACCCCTAAGCCATCGCAAACATACATAAGCTTGGCAACCGATAATTAGTTAACAACAATTAATTTTCGAATCGTAGTGACTTTTTAGGATTAAGAGCTAGTTTAAGTACGACATTGGCAAATCTCGTGTATTAAACAATGTTGCTTTAATGGACTTTAAAGTGTCCGATAATGAAAAAAGGTGATAGACGTTATTTAGGTTCTTGCAAACAACTCTGAGCGGATTAAACAGCTCATAATTATATTTACAATGACTAACCTTAACCAAGGTAAAGTGCCTAGAGAAGCGGTTAGGAACATTAAAACTTATTTCTCCAAGTAATGACGGCGACTCAACAGCGCCGTTTATTAATTTGATTGCGAAGCAAACGCCAAGAACAAATCTACGTTTTTCAGGAAGCGGTAAGGACAAAAGAAGCAACCTATTTTCATAGGGGGGAAGAGAAGCAGACGGATCCCAACCCAAATTCCTAAAAGCAAACAACAGGAATTGCTTTTGAATAGATTCATTTGAGTCTGCATAGCACCTATATGAGGGAGACCACACAATAGAAGCATACTCAAGTATAGGCCTAACCAAACACGTATACAGCCTTTTGGTAATATACGGATCATCAAGCTCTTTGGACCACCTCTTGATGAAACTAAGAGCGGATCTAGCTTTGCTTATCGAGAACTCAACGTGCAAAGTGAAACGTAACCTACGGTCAAAGAGGACGCCTAGGTCTGTGAACGAGTCAATGTCCTCCAACTTGTGCGAATCTATAAAGTAATGGGTTATGAATGACTTCCTTCTAGAGAAAGAAAGCTTCTTACATTTATTTAGGTTTAGTGTCATATGATTCAACGAGCACCATGCAACCAATTTATTTAGGTCAGTTTGAAGCTGATGTGATTGCGATTCTAAGGAAAAAGAAGAAAACAGTTTCACATCATCAGCATACATTAAGATCTGGCTAGATTTAATCGCCGGAGGCAATGGGTCCTAAGTGGCTACCTTGAGGTACTCCTGACGAAACGTGCAATTCATATGAAGTGGTGAAGTTAAACAAAACCCTGAATGACCTATTATGCAAATAAGAGCTTATCCATTTCACTAAATGGGAAGGGAAGCCAGCGGCTTGAAGTTTAAAGATAAGTAATTTGTGGTTAATCAAATTAAACGCTTTGCTAAAATCAGTGTATATGACATCAGTGCAAGAGCCATTGGAAAATGCCTTGAAAACCTGACAAGTAAACTCTAAAAGATTAGTGACCGTAGAACTTCCTTTTCGGAAGCCATGTTGGAGTGGAGAAATATATGATTTGATGGCAAAGGCCAAACGCTGAGTCAGAATTCTCTCAAATAGTTTAGGTAAAACACTTAGCTTGGCAATGCCTCTATAGTTCTCCACGAGTTGTCTGCTCGCACTCTTGTGAATAGGAATAAGATAACTACTCCTCCAACACAAAGGGAAAACACCTAATTAAATTAATTAGAGATAACACCACAAAGCTCAATAGCGCAAGGCTTAAGTACACATGATGGAATTTCATCAGGTCCAGGCGCACAACTGTATTTCAGAGAAGTCAACCCATTAAAAAAGTCGTCATCAGAAATGACCAAATTGGGTATTGAAACCGAGTTAGTTATGGGATAAGGGTATTTTGCTGATGAATCAAAACTAGCAGACGAAAAGTTTCGTCGGAAGTACTCCGCAAACAAATTTGAGAGTTCGAAATCATCCGAGGAGTCAGAGCCATTAAAAGAAACATGCGAGGGGTGTGCAGAAATTTTTCTTTTTGTAATTAACAAATTTAAAGAAGTATTTAGGATTAGCAAACACAGAGAATTTAATGAACTGAAGGTATCTGCAATAAGAATGGTGGTTGAGGGAGTTAAATGTATGCCTTGCGGCTGAGTACGCGAAATAGTCTAGAGAAGAGCCACTTTTTAAAAATTCTTAGAACAGCTTATTATCCTAGTAATACAATACCATAATTTCGTAATTAACCACAGGAAACTCCTTCCTCGAGGTCGGCACTGCTTAAGCGGAACAGATACAGCAATAGTTAGATTTAATGTATTGTAGAACGATGACAATAAGCTTTCTATAACCCCGGTTGAGAAGTCAAGCCTCATATGCGAAAGATGAAATTTTAGCAATACTATATTGGTTTTATGAAAATCATAATATTTGCTGGAAAAGGTTGGGTTTGGACTATTGAGGCAGTTCAACGAACCGTCATACTTGTGATGAAAAGAAATACACAATGCTGGATGATAAGGATCCTCAGGTAAACTAAAAGGTGGACAACGATTTACATTAATCTCAGGAAAATTGGCAAAGCAAAGATCAAGGAGTCTACCATTACAATTAAAGATACAGTTATATTGACCTAAATTATGGTCAAGTAATTCACTAAAGAACACTATAGCTCTATCAGATGTTGAAGTAGGAATTAAACAGGCAGAATAATCACTGCTACACCAAGTGACTTGAGGCAAGTTGAAATCTCCTAACACAACGACAAAATCAGTAGGTCTAGACTGCTTGGCCTCTTCACAAAGGAGGGAAGCCTGCTTCTTATATATGGAGATATCCGAATTTGGGGGAATGTAGGAGCATGTAATAAATAGCTGTTTATTAGGTATTCTCGCTCGAATGGCGATAAATTCGACGTCAGGAGACATGGGAAATTCAATTGAATAGGACGGGACTGACGCAGATATGGCAATTAATACACCGCCACCAATGCTATTCAATCGGTCATTTCTGAAAACTTGGAAAGAATTATGGAATAGTTCCGACGAATGTATATCAGGTTTTAACCAAGTTTCAGTGAAAGCAAAACAGAAAAACTCAGTGCTTACTGACTTTAGAAAAGTCGACCGAATTTTTGAATTTAGGCCCCTAACATTTTGATAAATGAGACATAATTGGCCTGAAGAAACATTTAGTTTTTTGAAGGCGACAGGCCTACAGTATTTTTGGTATTACGGGGTCGATCTCTAGGAATAAATACCTTAATTAAGGATCCTACTGGCCACAGGGGTTTATTTAACAATATTTCACTGTTTTCAGTCGGAACTAGAATTTTAAATGAAGATATTGCTCTCGGTTGAGAAGGAGCCAATTTGAAAATGCTAACGCGCTTCAAGTTGACTGATGGGGCTTTCGCCGCTAGATAGCTTTTTATATTATCCACCGATGTTTCCGGTGCCAATCTTGACACAAATAATGCCTTCCTAGAAGGAACTGCCGTCAAGCAAATATCATCACTACTTGGAATAGTAGGGTTCACGGCTTGGGAGTTATAAGAAGGAGAAAATATTGACACACTTGTGCGAGAAGCTTGAGCGACATGCCCAGTATGGTGACTAGTATTCACACACGAACAGCAGGGAGGTGAAGCGGACTTACTTTGCACTTTCTTATTATTATTTTTGGGTGATGGCGTCTGATTCGAACAAACGACGGGACCGGTAGGAGATTCCCTTGCAACCTCGGCATAGCTTAAGACAGACGGACTTGCCGACTTGTTCGTAACAATTTTATTATCGACCAAATCGACAGTGTCGGAAACGAAAACTTTCGACGTGGAGTTAGAAGCACTAATTTGTATAAGCGCGTCAGGTTTAGAGGGGATCATAGGTGACGTCCCTACGCTACGAGTAGCTATTTTGGAGGCCTGGGAAGGAGATGAGTGCTCACTGTAGCGACACTCATCAAACCTAGACTTAATTTCCCCAAACATTTTCCACATGGAGCCGAGATTTTTACTTAATTTTGAAAAATCATTTTTCGTCTCCGTGAAGAGTCTGTAGAAGTCAATGTCCCGCTTTCTACAGTCGGGACATGACCAACGTAATCCTTTGGAAGGATCAGTGACTGCGTCAGCAGTACGGCCTATAATGCCGGCACACTTTGCATGCCCAAAGCGATCGCAAAGCCAGCACATAATGAACCTATCCGATTCAGGACCAGATTTGGCACGACATGAAGTATATAGACACTCCATGTCAAGTCAAGAAGATAGAGATTATGAGGAGAAGAACAAAAAAAAAAAGAAGAAAAAACCAAATCAAGAGGAACACTAACTGAATTTTTCTAAAAATTTAAGAAAATTTCTCCGTTACGTTGACACTGTAACAAGAGAACAAGAGAACACGAGAATAAGAGAAAACAGACCCGACCAGCAAAGACTATAAAAAAGAGAGAGAAAACCAAATCACCGCAATTTTCTCATAGGTTAAACGGTAAATAAAGAGAAGAGAAAAACTATAATAGCACCAAAAGAAAAATAAACCACGAAAGAGATCTATTATAACAAACACTTGTGCTGAATGCAAGAACCAAAAAATGAACATCAAAATTTCAATATAAATTAAGATAATTATAATTCCTTTTTAAAATTCTTACACCTTTTAACTTTATGCCTTTATAATAATATGCCTTTTAAAAAAAATGCAAAAAATTACGCGCAAAAAGAAATAGAATTAATATAATGCACTACTCTTTACAGAAAAGAACGAAGCAAACACGCCGCGATCAGTTGCCAAAATTGGCACTTATTTTTTACACATCTCAGTTATTAATGTATTTTAGTGGAAAATTTGAGGAAAAATATTGGAAAGCTGGCGACAATGGTACACAATAATCAGTTGTCTCCCCAAAAAAAAAGGGCGACAATCACGGCGACAATCGATTTCTTACATGATTGTCCCCCAGAATGCGGCATAAATTTCGTGGTAGTTGAACAATAATAGCCCCAAAATAGAACTGTAAATGTTTAAAGATATATTTGACTATCGATCTACAAGCCAAAATAATATTTTTCTTTTCAAGTTGCTCTACTTCTTATTTTATTAGGGGTGTGTTCGTGAACAAATTAAATTGATCATCTAAAATTGCCTTTGTTATTGATTGAAAAATGAGCCAAATTTCAGTACCCTTCCTTGGCTTTTGCAATAATTTTTGACGATTTTTTCTTTTCCCATTAATATGGCTTCATGATACGCCACAGGAAAGTTCGGGATCTATCATGGTCCTTTGGGCACTGTTTTAGCTCAACATTCAGCCCTTTCGTTGTCCTTAAAAGGGGCCAGGCACGCATATTGGGTGCGCAACATTTTGCTTGCCCGACTCATTCGATGATTGAAGGCACTTCAACACGCGCCTATCGTTTGTCCTTCCAAGGCCTTTGCGGCGTCTTGACTGTCAGAGCAAGTGCAGATGAACTCTTTGCTAAATTGCATTCTTAAGCATTCGGAGGCACATATGGGGATTGTATAAACGTCTGCTTGGAACATGGAGGGATTATATGTCATTAGTAACTTAAGTAGTGAATACAAACTTATTTATTTTGGATTAGATACTTTTTATTGTGATAATATATTATATATATGAAATATATTGAAATTAATTTTTTTGCGGCACCCCCGTTTCAACAACCATTTCATTGCCTGCATATATATTTAACACCACAGATTATTCATGTTTCACATCTTATTCAATTTTTAATGCCCAAAATTAAAAATAAAAAAAAAAATTTAATATATATATATGTATATGTATATATACATGTATATATATATAAAAATAATATATATATATATATAAATAAAATATATGGATAATTTTGTTGTTCTATTCTGTATGTAAATTTTCTATCAAACCGATTATCTAATGTTTGTATATAACTGCACTTCGACTATGTTTCTATTGCGATATTATTCTGTATCCTAGGGTAACTTCCAAAATAATCAAATTCCATTGAGAAAAATTAAAAGATGTTAACGAATCAAGTGCTTTGAAACAAGAAAAAAAAGGAACTTGAATTGCGATATAAGAACGAATAAATGAGCGCAGAGCAATTTAAATCATAACGAAATAATCCCAATTAGATTTCTCGAATTAAAAATAATTAATAGTCGAGCTATGCAAACAATAACCAAGCGATACAAAGAAAAGCTAAATACAAAAACAGCTTTGACAGATGTTGCTCATCTTCGTATTGAGTAGTACCACGATTAGCTGCTGAAAACGAAACGAACACAGTAAAATTTTGACTTTAACTAACTAAATCGCAAATGTTGTAATATAAAATAAAAAAATATTACGTGCTGGACGAGGTTCACCAAAATTAAGAGATGATGCAAAATATCCAAAAGGAAACGCTCCTATACCGAAAGACATGTGAAAACCATCGCCAAATGTGAATCCTTGGAAACCTTGCTGCGGTTCTGGTTCAGTGCGTTGGCCAGCTGGACGTGGTGGCACTTTATTTCTGTATAAAATATAGTTAAAAGGTCATGAATATAGAAAGATAGAAATTGCTTTCAAAATTTCTTACCTAGGGTCTTCTTGCTTGGTACTATTGCGCCCATATAAGGGTATGACCTTGTCTTTACCTATAGCGGCCTTGCAAACGGGACATAATTTGCGATTTGGTCTGGTTTCTAACCATTGATGCAAACATGGCCAACAAAACAAATGACCGCACATACTAACCACAGCATCTTTCGCAGTATCTAGACAAATATTACACTCAAACAGTGAATCATCGTTCTTGTCTTCCTCTCTTTTATTGTCACCGGCCGCTGTTTTAGTATTGTCTGCATTATTGGTTACAGCAGCTGTATCTTTTTTATCATTTAAATTAGAAATAGATTCACTGCTCAGAACATTGCCAGGAAATGAATAGGCTGTTGATGAAGTTGCTGGCGTACGACCGACAACAACATAACTGCTATCACTGTCTGTATTATCGTTATCAACCGCGCCAAAGGTGACATTCCAAGCGTCGCCTTCTGCTATGTTTTGCGAACCCATTGGCAATTCTGATGCTGTTGATATAGGAGCATCTGTCGACATTCTACTATTTGCAAAAGAAATCACTGAACTAAAAACAAACAACAAAAACAATAAAAATAAATCTAATAAAAAAATTTATCATTAGTCCCGCAAAATAGTAAACAAAATATACAAAAATTTATAACCACTATTTTGAAATTATTAAATCATCGATTGTATGTTTTTTGCAGACTCACATATTATAATGAATTTTACAGGTTTCATAGGTACTGCCCCATATTTTAGATGATATGATATATATGTAATATTTTTTTTTAAAACTCTCTAGCTCCAAGAGACATTGAATGCTTTTCAGCAGCCAATACATATTACATTTATTGATATCAAAGTCTCTCTAATCTCGTCAACTGAAATACGAACCATTTCTTATTGTAAGCTCGTTTTCAAATATTAAGCGTTCATTAGCATACTTTGAGCGACTAAAAAGCATTTGAACCTGTCCAAAATTAGAAGAAAACCAGCGCAAAGTTATAAGAAGACCCCGGTGTATCTTTAAAAAGAGCAAAATCTCGTTAAAGGATAACGAACGCGAGTTAATTGTCTCAAGGAACTATAACCGGTTGAAGAAGGATAAATGTTTAATATCTCTTCCTATGTTGGATTTGAGATCAAGAGTAACGATTACCCAAAATCGAATTATAAAAATTTGATATGGTTCTTTTGATATTAAACACATTAATAAGTCCAACAAGCCCGTTAAATCTGGAGAATCGGTGTAAAACAAAAATAAACAGCTTTCGTAATAGACTTGAAAGACTCCTGCGATGCAAGCTGCTATGTCGAATGTAAATCTGCTTTCAGATTTTTGCAGTAATTTTCTCATTTCATTTGCAACAAAGGGAAACAAACAAACTTTGTTTGTATCTTGTATGTATGCGTTTGCTGATAAATGCTTTCCACTTAATTCAATATTATACATATATAAATTTTTCTCATAGCCAGATCAACAAGTGTTTTCTTTTTTTTACATTTTCAATCAAAACGCAAATAAATACGGAAAATTCAAAGAATTGTTTTATACAAATTTAGCGAAAAAAGCAATTAATTTTGTTAGAACGGAATGCCGTCAACTGACCTCAAATCCAAGCTTAAAAAAAGTTGATGCTTTACTAAAGCGTTTAATTTTCAAAATAGTTTTTCAATTTGCTTGTTTAAAGTCATAATATCTGCGATGTTTGTTCCGTCGTTGTAAGAGAAGCGCATGCCCTTGTTTACCAACAGAAACAAGTGTGTACACAATGATATAACCAATAAAAAAAAAGTTCCAAGAAGGCTCGCATAAATTGCAAAAAAATACAAAGGAAATGCAAAACAAGTTATTTGAAGAAAAGCAAAGATTAGAATGAAAAGAGAGAGAAAAGATAAAATTGAAAAATGTATATACGCCATAGCACGACTCTTTCCATAACGTAAATATATAAAAGGGACTTCTAGAAGTAAAGACACATATAAAAAGCATACCTTTATTAGAAATTGTATCATGATCGAATAAAAATTGTATCAAGGGAAATGATGTAGGGTATTTAGGGTATTGTCGACTTTGTCCCACTAGAACGATTTTATTTATTTTAAAATAAAGGTCAATAAATTATTGTTCCTTTAATATTTTATTGATGACTTTCTTACAAATATGCATTACAAATTGCCTTAGAATGAATCCCTGTGCATTTCATATCAATAAAAAGGTGAATAATTACAGCATATTCATTTTAGAGGCCATTTAGTCCGTTAGAACTTTTTTTGAAACAAGCGTAGTCTGCGTATTTTGGACAAAATAGCAAGCACGTATACCTTCACCGGTGTATGTGTATATTTATGTGAATATATATATGTGAAGCGCGACATATGTTCAATTAAAGAAGGTCAAAGATCCAGAAATTTATGATGCAACATTTTTTTAAAATTCGTTTTAGTGCGTTTCGATGCGTAACAATATTCTAAAGATTGACAATCTCTGTTTCAGATTAACTTAAATTTTTTATGCATTTGAAATGATTTACGCGAGGTGCTACAAGCGAAATCACAAACAATATTAATACTCCCTGCAGACTTATATGAGAAATGAAGAGTAGTCCAAATATTACAACACACTCGCTTGCATATATATTTTATAAAAATTTACAATGAAACTATCACCTGTTTTCTACACATTTCAAAAATAAGTATATATTATATGATAATTATTCAACACATATAAGCATATTTAAGAAAAAGTTTATTATTGCAATTGACTGAACTTTGTTTCTTACACGTATACCTTTATTTTTCTTTCATATATACAAATTTTATTCATTCCACATATATCATATTTTTGTATATATCTATATTGGTATATATATATATATATATATATATCGATGACATTATGTGAATTTCTATTGCTATTTCACAATAAAAATATTGTTTCAATAGTTTTTCTAAAAATTCAAAATTTACCTTGTAGGCGATATTGAAGTGTTTTTTTTTTCTTTACAACTCGACCACTAATTTCGGTTTATTTGATCTTCTTTTCCAAGTTTTTCCCAAGTAAAACCTTCTCATGCAGTGAAAAATCTCTTCTTTTCCTCTATTGTCTTAATTTGATTAAATTTGTGTTTATTCTCTGCATTCGTATTTATCTTATATTTTCTGTTAATGCTGTTTAGCTCTTTTGCAGGCTTCGTTATTTCGTCGTCTAATTTACTGTTGCGAATCTTGCTTTGCCTAAAAATCTTTTCCTTCCCAATACAGCAATTTATAATAAAAAAATTTTGGTTTTAAACACAATTATTTATTTTATTTTATAAAACTAAGCAAAATTATAAATGTAGAAATATATGCATGTAAGAAATTATCTTTTTTCTACAGCGTTACCAGTCTAAAGAATTTTGTTATTATGAAAATACTAGAAAGATAAAGAAGTCTTGGATAAGAAATGATACAAGGGATTATATATGGGATAAACGTTGCCATATTATTATATAAGATGAAATAAAAGGTACGATGAACACGTAGCGAACGAATTATCAAAATAAAATAGAATATGCATGTACATATGTAGGTGAATATTAAAACTTGTATTGCATTATGCTTGAAGAAAAAATTTTTTCATTTCTGTGTGCGTTGTTTTTGGAAATCGAAATTATGATGTATTTTTGTGTAAGTAAAACATAATCATCTGGAAATGAAAAATTTCATCCTAATGACAAGGAACAAAAACGAAAGAAAAATTATATTAGGTTGAATTGAGAAAATTAAATTAAATTATTTAAAATTAAATTGGTTTGTAGGACAAGAAATTGTTTACCAAAAATATTCATCCATAATCATATGATTTCCGTTTACGTATACAACTGTGTGTGTTCGACTGATGTCATACAATAGCGCAATGAAGCCTCCCTTTTTTTTTGGATCTGGGAATAAAAGCAAAACATAGGAGAAGCAATATAAAATACAAATGAACTCAAATTTAATAGGAAAAAATAAATGTGCGCATACGTACATGGTTTTCAATTCTAAACTACAGAATTTCCCGCGGGCTTTGCCGAATTTCATATCTTAATTTTCACGGCCGACCGACGGGTGGGCAACCATGCTTACATCGATTTAGAATTTGATAGTAGTGAAGAATGTATATAATTGATGGGATCTCTAAAGCTTTCCTTTTGATGTTACGGGCACGATATCGTATTTCCTAATCAAAGTAAGATTATAAGTAATAATCGATATTTATGTGTACGTACGACATGGGAGTAACAACCGAGATTCCTTAACGCCGACAGCAAGAATTATTTCTCTAAAAGTTTGGTTGATTCAATATAAAAATAGATGAGTAGATGACAATAAAAGAGAAACGTATTCTAATGCAGACCTTACCAAGGTCATATATGGTCTTTTGGTAAGGTAGGGATTGTCGAATTTTCCAGACTAACATTCAATAAAGCTTACCACAGATTTAGCTCTATATGAGGATTGTTCAATATGCAAGTTAATGTGATCAAAAGAAACGCCTATATCAAGACGTATTTTAGTTTGCATTAATCAATAAAGTATTCAATTATTAACGAATTTTGTGGCAGAAACGAAAACTTCTTATATTTCCTTTGGCTTAATATGCTGAATAAGAATCATGCAATAAAATTATTCAAATCAAATGAAAGTTAGCAGATTAATAATAAACCGAAGTGAAGTTTCAGCGTAAAGTTATACAAAGTATTTTAGTGTGTTATTCCCGACTTGTGTAAAAGACGAAAATATAATGAGCAGGAAAAGAAGAAAATAATTTTTGCCCAAAGTAAATCTTCTTCGTTGTGCAGCTTGAACGTTCTGCCGATATACGTGGCACAAGTCAGACAGCCAGAGTATCTATATCTATTTCGCTCTATGTAAAGAATCTAAAACGGTAATAATTAAAACAACAAAAATATCTAAATAATCCTAGTTTCGGCCTGTCAGCCGAAAGCGTGTATATTGCATCGTGGGAATTACAATTTGATGATAGAGAGATGGCATAGTATATGAATCGAATGTCGAAGAAGCCTACTATATAGGGAGTATGTAGCAAAAACGGTGACCGCAAAACCTCAATGAAATTCATATCCAGCTATAATAAACACAAACTAATGGTTGCAAAATCAAAGCTCAGAGAAATCGGACCCGGAAGGCAAAGTGTACGTAAGCGACCGCCTTAGCGAGGACACATTACACCTTTGGAATCTTTCCAAAGCATTGAAAACCATAAGGTATCAGTATGTAAACGCCCGCAACGGCAAAATTTATTGCGAGAAAAGCAAGCAATCCAAAATAGGAGTTATTAGATCTAAAGATTAGGTAGATGAAATTTTACTAAATGCAATGTCGAACAACCAGCGGGAAGGTACAGCACGATAGCTAAGGGGAAAGGTACTCCATGGAAATTCTACGCAAATCGATGATCTAGGTGCAGCTTGTCACTCCCTTGGAACAATTTACAATGGTCATCTGTAATTTTGTTCTTAGTTTTATAATCATACTTAAATAATTTTGTATTATTAAGAAAAAAAGCCAATATATCAAAATATTTTCAAACCTTACAAAGGGCATATGTGGCATTAAGTCAAACTTTCTTAACATAACAATCATAAACATCGGGAGCGTTTCCTCCGCAAATAAATTCAATCAGTTAAAATCCTCCACTGTAAAATTTCCGAACTTGCGTGCTATAATGGCAGTGCAAGCGACACGTTTTCATAAGCCATTTTCATACAATTACACACAATACCTGGCTTTTCAGAGGTTTATTATGGGTGCGGTGGCATTTCATTATATATTAACAAACTTTGGAGTTATTACTAACTTTATTGAATTTATATCCATTACTGTAAGGTATTTTAAATTTGATCACAAAATTATGAAACTAGGTCCTTTTTATCGATTACAGAAATTATATGTTATAACCATATCACCTTAACCGACCCTGCCTAAAATGCACTTGTAATTGTTGGCGATTCAAATGCTGACTTGTTCCAAAATCAATATTACGATTATTTGCCCACAATGTTTCAGGACTACAATTGCTATAACGCCTACAACATGGTAAAAACACCTGGTAGCAACAACTGTATAGCTCACGATCTTAGTAATGTTTCGGGCAGAAAGTAAAGTCTCAGCTAAAGAGTGCATTGCAAAATAGAAGATTCACTGTGATTACAAAAAATTTAAAGAGTATTTGCAAAACATCTTACAAATGCATTTGACAACATTGAATGGCGCCGGTCTAAATAATAAGATGCTTTCTTGTAAGAAGACTGCGGTAAGCAATTCAACCATGGCTAGTAAGTATGAGAAACATGTTCGATTTGAGTTGACTCCTTGGTTAAACACAATTCTACAAGAACTAATACTGTTCAAACAAAAATTATTAAGTTAAGGACGCAAAAGGCCAATAAGTAGAATTTTGAAGACACGTTAAAAGAAACAAGCAATGCCATTAAAGTTGCAAGTAGGGTTCTAGACGTAATTATTATGTACGTAGCTCAAATAATACTGGAGAAGAACCAAAAAGGTGTTAAAAATTCATTAACACTACGTTAAATCGTACAAAAGGCAATGAGATAGGGCTTAACGATTTCCATGGGAAAAACATAAATCCTAATCAAATAAAAGCGAACTGTGTTAACAATTATTTTATTATGGCTGTAGAAAATCTCAAACGATATATAAAAGTTCAACACGGAGACACATTCCATTTTGTTTAGAACTATGTCGAAACTACCTCAACGTTTCAACCTTGGCACTACCAGTATGGATGATATAACAAAAGTAATTAGTAATATTAAAGTCGTTAAAAGGCAATAGTATATCAATAAAATTTGTAGAACAATTTTCCCTAGCAATTACATCGCTATTGCAACTTGCATAAATATTTACAACAAGACACACTAATGACATCAATTTATGCAGGTGCTCTCAAAACACACATTTATCTTCATCTATGGTATCTGGTACTTGCACTGTAGAAAAATATCGGTCAATTGCGACACTTTCAACAATTTATAAATTGTTCGACAGGGCTATCAATGATAGGCTGTCACCATATATGAAAGGGCACCAATTATTGTAAGGTTTCTAGTTTGGTTTTCGTACCGGTGACGCGTTTTGAGATGTGTTTAGATGCATTTGCAATGGTTTCCATTAAGAGTTCAGCGGTGTTGCCGGAATATTTTACGATTTTTCGAAATTTTTTGATGTTGCAGATACACACATACTACTTTCGCATGGTCTGGAAAAAAAAAGAAATGTTGCTATTTAAAGCTTACTTCCCTAATAGAAAACAATGTATGGAGATTAATAAATGTACAAGTTTTATGGGGTCTCGCAAGGAAGTGGTTTACGTCCGTTGCTTTTTCAATATAGACACACAACGAAATTCGAATAAAAGCAATAAACATTATCGGCGTTACACTGCAGGCCCTTTTGATATATAGCATTTAGGGAAACACAAATTTAAAATTTGGAAATGTTTTATAGACATCCCTTTTCTGTTATAAATTTTATCTATTTTTACCGTTTATGCGCAATACAAGACGATAAAGTTTACCTTATATCATTAAACATTTTTTCCCATTGTTTTTTCGAAAATTTTTTGCTACAAAGAACAAAAACAATAATGATTCAATAGCCAAATTCATAATAAACTTTTTTACTTTTTTGGCAGACGCATTTGCACTTACTTCGAATGGCCCGACCTTCATATCCATTCGATGGTTCTCTCGTTGGATTCGCTTAAAAGTACTTGAGTTTCGAAATGCTTTTAAATGATCATAAACGGGTTTTAAATACGTATGTTCATAAATTAGAGAAGCCATAAATCAACAGCCGAATATATAGGTTATAAGTTGCTTACACAGATTTTTTATATGGATAGTTCTTTTTCGATTACTTGGTGAAAAAGCCGAACTTTTAACTAAAGAACTTAATTCCCATAAGGTTTAAAACATCGATTAAGGCAATCGACCAGAAAGTCAGAATTTTCTGAAAAAATTAACGCTCTCTTTCCCCCATAAACCCGCTCTTCTCTATTTAAGAAAACACGCCAATCATAAATAGTAAAAATTTAAATTGACAATACTTGCCGACTTTGTCATAAAGTTTATTGAACAAATGAGAAAGTTTACTTATTAAAACCAAAAAAAAAAAAAAACGCTTCTAAAAGTTATAGGAAATAATTTGTCGCAAATCAATTTCCAGTTCCTTAATAGGTGTTAATAAATTTCAATTGACGAATTTCCTTATAACATTTTGTCAACTGTTTTGCAGTATTTGCAAAATTTCAATAGTTGTAAATAAATAACAAAAAAAAAAGAGAAAACAGATTAAACATAACAAGTTTTAAGAGCCTTAATTTGCAAAATGGGTGTACCAAAGTTTTTTCGTTACGTCAGTGAACGTTATCCTTGCCTAAGTGAATTAGCCCGGGAGCAAAGCGTAAGTGTACTTATTTGTATGAAAACATGTGCATGAGTGTGTATACATATCCATTTTTTTTTTCTTATTTTTATTTTACCCACGGCATAGATCCCAAAATTTGACAATTTGTATTTAGATATGAATGGCATTATACACAATTGTTCTCATCCCGACGATGCCAATATACACTTTAATATCACTGAAGAGGAAATGTTTAGGGATATGTTTAATTATGTGGATAAACTGTTCTTCCTAATAAAACCTGGAAAACTATTCTTCATGGCTGTTGATGGTGTTGCGCCACGAGCTAAAATGAATCAACAACGTAGTCGGCGTTTTCGTTCAGTTAAAGACGCAGAAATTTTAGAAAAAAAGGCTTTGAGTCGCGGTGAGGTTCGGGCACATGAACGTTTTGATAGCAATTGCATTACACCAGGTACCGAATTCATGGACCGCTTACATGAAGCACTGCGTTATTTCATAAAGAGTAAGATCAGTTCAGATCCTTTGTGGCAAAAATGTCGCGTAATACTCAGTGGGCAAGATGTAAGTGTATTTAATATTTTCGTTACCAATTATGCCCTGCAACATTAGAGAACTAAAACATTTTATATAAGTAATCTCTAAGTACAAGTCAGAATTTTCGAGAAGGACTTAAAATCGTTAGCATCACTCTATTCGAAATTAATCCTTACCTTTTCAATTTAACTTTTGAGAACAAAACATGTAAAATATATGTCGAATTTGGATGTATTCCATGCATTTATATTTATATTGACGTGCACAAAATGCGAGTATATATTAATTTTGCGGGATAAATACGCTTGTCTTCACATTCTCCAATGTTGGAGGGTGTCAAATGGTTTACCTTTATCAACTATGAAATTCTTAATTATTTTAATAAACTCTTTCAAATCATTATTAAATTATAAAATCGCAGTTTCCTGGCGAAGGTGAACACAAAATCATGGATTATATACGTTATTTAAAGTCGCAAGCAGACTTCAACCCAAATACTCGTCATTGTTTATACGGGCTTGATGCCGATTTAATTATTCTGGGCTTGTGTACCCACGAACTTCATTTTGTGGTATTGCGTGAAGAAGTAAAATTCGGAAAAAAATCGAAGCGCGCATCAGTTGAAGAGACACGTTTCTTTTTATTGCATTTGGGGCTATTTCGTGAATATTTAGAGTTGGAATTTAATGAACTGAAGCAATATCCCAGCTATGAAATCGCCCAGCTAATTGACGATTGGGTTCTTATGGGCTTCATGGTGGGCAATGATTTCATACCGCATTTACCCTGTTTACACATATCAACTAATGCACTGCCTCTTCTTTATAAAACTTATATAAAAGTTTATCCTACATTGAACGGTAAGTTATTTAGTTTCATTTCTGATTTTATTCCCTGTTTACATTTTTAATTAATTTCAGGTAACATTAACGAAAATGGTAAGCTAAATCTGGAACGTTTGGAGAAATATTTTGCCGCTCTTGCTGAAGTGGAGTTTGATATATTTCAAGAAAATCATGCTGATCTTAAATATTTTGAAGCTAAACAATCAAAGGTAATTTTTTGTAGTTAATGTTGCTGTAAAGAGTGAGTTAGTATTAAAGTTCTTATTTTAATTTCCTGTTAATTAAGAATGGTACTGAGGAAGCTTTTGATTTTGATGTTAATGAAATTAATATGGAAAACACTGATCACGATTTAGCAGCACTCATCGAAAATAGTAGAAAGGTAATTGTAATATGACTGATTTTAGTTAGATTCGATTAACTTTAAAAAATTGTAGTTTTTAGGAGATGATGATGACTTATCTGATAACGGTGGACAACATATATTTAAAGAATTTGAAAATTATAAGCGAAATTATTACATGAACAAGTTAAATAAAGACAATGTGAATGGGTAGGTATTTTTATTAGATTATCTGAACCTAAAAACAATTGAATAAATTATTTTTTATAGGGAACTTAAACGGGAACAGGCTATTTGCTATATAACCGCCTTGCAATGGGTTCTGGATTATTATTATCGGGGCGTCCAGTCTTGGGATTGGTATTACCCTCACCATTACGCCCCATTCATTAGCGATTTAAAAGACTTTAAAGATCATAAAATAGAATTCAATATGGGAACACCGTTTTTACCCTTCCAGCAGGTGAGTTTTTCTTCTAAAACACCGCGAGGACAGTTCACGCTTTTCAATTGCCATAGTCCTTAAAAATTCAAGACTTGAAATGTATGATTGTTTTAAAAACTAAAGTTTATGCGCGTTGTCAAGCCACCAATCTGAAACTTTATTTCTTCACATTTTACTTAATCATACTATTATTTCAGTTATTGGCTGTTTTGCCGGCAGCTAGTAAAAATTTATTGCCACCCGCTTATCGCGATTTAATGACTAATGCTAATAGTGAGGTGATACATTTTTACCCGGAAAATTTCGAAACTGATCTGAACGGGAAACAACACGAATGGGAGGCAGTTGTCTTAATACCATTTATTGATGAGGTTTGTTCTAATTTCACAAATATCATAAAATTGTATAAGTTCGTATATACTATTAGTGTATATTGTATATTGATGTTATTTACCTATAGAAAGTTTTACTCCATGCCATGGAAGCCTGTGATAAACATTTAACTGCAATTGAAAGGAAGCGAAATCAACATGGACCTATGTTACAGTATGACTATCATCCTGATTCGCAGGGTCAAATACAGGGCATTCATTCATTGAAAGTTTTGTATAATGTCTTTTGCACGGAAAAACCATTTTGGTCCAAAGATATAGCCGTTTCATCTTCAGATACTGTGTGCGTTGATTTACCAAACGCTGCTCGCTCTGTGTTCTTCCCTGGTTTTCCCACCATGAAACATTTAGATTTTGACGTAAGTTTTTCAACTAATTTATCTTTCTTTTCTATCGATTTGCGCTCCCACCATTCCATTGCACTAATTCTACCATTTTTTAGTAAAATCTACAAATGCGAATATACATAAACTATAAATACATTCGATAGGTTCAACTTAAAAGGTGTTGATGTCGTGTCAATACCTTAAAAATTAAAATTCATTGCAGGAAAAATTAACGTTGGTTATATTTTAACACATTTCAAATATTTCAAAAGGTGAAGTAATCGAAAAATCCCAAATTTAACTTGTTTTAATAAATTATTTGGTACAAGTACTTATTCGAACTATGCAAAAAATGCTGATGAGTATATGTCACATACAACAAAACGGCAGTTTTATAATTACACAAAAACGATTTCAGGGGTTGGGTGTTCAATTTAATAATTAAATTTAGTTCAATAGTTTCTTTATATACTTATTCTTTTCATTTGGCTAGTTTGAGCTGAAATACGCGCGCGCAAAAGTCTTTGACTATCCCAGTCGCAGCGAGAATATGATTTTGCAGCCTAAACCCCGAAAGACATTAAGTGACGTTTTTGCAGTGGCTGAAAAGTATCTCAACCAAGTGGTGTATGTCGGATGGCCACATCTAAATAAAGCAAAGGTTGTTGCTGTTTCGAGTAGAGAAAAGTACATTGATATCGATGGCATCAAAGAAATGGAATCTAAAGTATTCGATGCAAATGTTAGAGCTGCAAAAGAACAGTTGAGTGTTAAGAGAGCTTCGACAGCTTAATAGCGCAAAAAAATAAATAAATAAACACGTAAATAAACTGATTCTCCATTTTAGCTTAACCACTCGTATGGGAATAGAAATAAGTGATTTTATTGTTATGATTTACGTGCGCACTTTCGCCGGCTCTTCAGTAGTATGTGGCAGTCAAGGAAAGGTTTCCACAAACGAAATTTGGAATGAAAAAATCACTATTTATCCTGCACAAGGCTTAGTCTCGCAAATAGCGGTGCAACATCCTCTTAATAATCAATTTAAGCGCATAGAACAGTTGTTTCCGGAAAATAGTAGAATATTTTTCATAGGAAACCCTTATTACGGCAGCGAGGGAATCGTTATGAACCCGATGTTGGTGTATGAATGTGGCAGACTTAAAGGTGCTTTGATTTTCGTCTTAAACTACTTTTAAAATCACTCACTCTTATTGTTATACTGTGAACATTTTTCACCTTATTATTATTATTTTTTTCGTAGTAAATATAACGGTCTTGCCGGAACCCAACTTTGCGGCAGCTAAATACGTGGAAAGTCAACTAGAGAAAGATTATATTGCTTCCTCTCAAACGTCTATTCAACTTGGTATAAATCCCAAGTGTTTGGTACGCCTTACCGGCAATTTGTTAGTTGCACATGGGGTTAGACCTTTGAAGGGAGATGTTCCAGAAACTTCCGTCAAATACCAGATTGGTCTACAATTCAAAAATATTAGAGATCAGGAAGAATTGGCCGGTTATGCTACACGTGTTGACGGTCAATGGTTTTTCTCTTCCAAAGCTTTAGCTCTTATACAAGCATATTGTTCTCAATTCCCTCTAGTCATAGAATACTTAAGTAGATACTCTGAGCGTTCAGAGGAAATATATGCCGATGATATATTCCCTGGGGCAACTGCGCAGAAAAAAATAGTAGAAATTACTGCATGGCTTAAACAGCAAGATCATGTAAAAGCAGAGAAGGTACCTTGGGGTTCTAAAACTTTGAAAAAGGAAGCTGTTGAGGGAATACTTTGTGCTATAGAACAATTAAAGGTAAAAGAGCACTGATGTCTTATAATATATTCTGCAAAGGTATTAACTATTACTAATTTTTCTAGACTTTACCTGTCAAGACTGTTAAATTACAAGTTAAACCCCATTTATTACTCAAGCCTGATATTAGCCTACCTGAAGCGTACAAAGCTAAACGTCCCATTAAATTATTTGATCGAGTAGTTGTTGTAAAAACTACCTATTTGGTGAGCTAACAAAAAATAATACGTCGTTGGTATGGTATATTCACTATGAAAATTATAAATATAGGTGCCCCTCGGCGCTAAAGGTACTGTAATTGGTGTTTATCCAATCATTGATCCCAATCCGGTGCGTTTTGAATGTGTTAAGGCTGTGGATTATTTCTATGAAATACTCTTTGACAAAAATTTACCAAGCGGTAACGACATATATGGCATAGCTCAGCGGCGTGTGCATAGAGTAGCCGAATCGTCTGTACTTTTAATCGCACAGGGTATATATATATATAGATAACGCTCTAATTAAAAATTATAATCTTCCAACGTTCCACTGTATTTTTGTAGACAATATTAGAGAAAATGAAACAGGAGCAACGCCCAAACTCATTAATCGTAGTTATAAAACGCTTCAAAAAGCAAACATTATGACACCTGCTATAAGCGGAAATAATATTGAACTGAATACCAATAATAATCTCAAGAAGAACGGCAATGCAAATGTATCTAAAATTACTACCGTAACAAAAAGTACTGATGACTTCTGGACACCTTCGTCAGATACAAAATTAAAATGCAGTGTAGCGCAAACTGCGTTTTTGGATCATACGGCTGTTAATAAGAAGCTAACTGAAGGAGTGCCAGGGGAAATGGGTAAACAACTAATTAGCCACACAGAAACCCAGGCCCTAAAAGATCTTTTAGGTCTAATACCAAATAAAGACAAAAGGAGTAACCCACCTGCCCTTAATATCGTATCTCCAAACAATCCTAATAAAGTAAGTGGTTTTTTTTTAAATTAATATTCGTAACATATTCCTTGTTTTGATTAGCAGCAACTACCTCAACCGCCTTCTTATTGGCGTTTAGATGCTCAAGCTGTTAATACGTCAACATCGCAGTCGAACGCTCAAATACCATATCAATATCATCGTAACTTTCCACCACCGACCCATCCAAAAGTACCACAAATTGCTATACCTTTCAATTACGCTCTTATACCTCCAACGAATGCCATGCCAGCATCGAACCGCAATTTCAACCTGCGTTTCCCTCTAATGTCTGCACCTTCTATACAACAATACTATCAGGTATTTATAAATATGTAAGAAACAAATCTGCTGTAGCTAGCTTTTGTGTTTTTTTTTTCTTTCGTATAGCCTTCCGGCCAACAATACAATCATTATCTTCATCAGCCAGCACAACCGTCTAAAATGCCAACTACACTCGATAATCAACAGTTTTGCAATGATAAAATATTCAATTCAAACAGTTTAAATCAAAAGGGCGCTTTCATACCTTTACAAGTTGTTCGTAGCAAGGAATTTTGTCAACAGCAAGCGACAGCAGTTGTCAGCAATGGTAGTAGTTTGAAACGGAGCAACACCGATAAAAATGGAAGCGAAAGAATAGCAACAGAGGTAAGATTTTCGAGCCTATTACTTTGGTTCATCAGTCTTATATATTTTTCTATCAGAGTGAGATTCTTGTTCGATTTGATCATATCCGTCTACATGTTTTGATTAATGTTTTTTGCAGTAAACACATAGCGGCTTGTTTTATTGTGGCGAGTAAATTCGAATAAATTTCTAGTTGTGCTTGTCTTATTTTTTTGAAGAAACTCGTTCTTATGAAAGAGATTCATTCTGTTACAGGAATTTTCGATTAGATTAAATTCATCGACGAAGCAATAAACTTACTTTATCATATAGATCCGACTGACTTCTTTTGCTAAAACGCAAATTATAGCTTTTTGAAAAAAAATCACAAAAAGGCATGCTGAGAAATTGTCACATTTCAATATATTTTTGAAGTATTGTCGGAAATTAAGTTTACAATTGAATTCATAGCTGAAGTTTGAAATTGGACATTACAAGATGAAAAGAATACCAAAAATTTAAAAACATTATTAATTAAGAATTATATTGGATGTCGATTTGATATGCGTTTCTAAAGTTTGCTAGGGCTGATATAGTTTTACTGTCCATAAAATAAAACTAAACAAAATTTCAATTTGGCATTTGACAACATTTATACGTTATATGTTAAACGAATTCGTAAATTTTGCTCAAGGGAGTGATTCGGAGAATATAATATTCAAATTTTCTTTTCCTTTAAGTTAACTCAATTGTCGTTAAATGAAACGAATGATAATCATGCCAGTTTGCCAAATCAAAGCGACAGCCCAAAAGTATTGTATATATATATATATATATATTTTTTTTTTTTTTGTGAAAAATTGCTTTAAATTTTTTTCTTCTTTGACAGCCTATTTGCACTACACGTAGGAAACCGCCACGCATTCCGAAGATTGGCGCCAAATTTGATTACGCATAAAATACTAAACTAAAATGATTAAACTGCGGCTTAGCATTTTCGAAGCAATTATCCGAAAAGTTTTTTGTTTAAAAATTTCGGATATAACGTACATTTATACTTTTATTTATTATAATTATTCTAATGATTATTGACTTATTATGCTGTAAATTCCATGCCTGTATTATAGTCAGCAACAAATTTTTATTGAACATATTTTAAACTAATTTACAAGTTTAAAAAAATTATTGAATATATGAATTGCGTATTTCGATTTATTTCCCATTATATTATGTATGATGGCTTCTTTTATGTTTTAAGATCTCAATTTGACTTAAAATGAACTGTTTATTACATGCCGAACATTTAAATGATATTTTATTGTTATTTTGCGATATCTCATTCATTGACTTGTGCTGCATTTTTTTAGAATGTTCCTCCTTTTTAACTTTTAAACGCTTCTTACAGTCTAGAAAAAAAGAAAAGAAAAAACAAGAGTTAATTACGTTTTTTAATTTATTTTAATATATGTTAGATGTACCAGTTAACAATCCAAATTATTGACGTACATACGATCTGCTCTTAATCATAGTCTTAAAAATATTTAGACTTTGACAATGAATTCATTACTACTAGAAAATAATGTAAGGGATCACGCGTGTGAGGCACGCGTGCACTATTTGTTTGATTTTCAACCGTCACAAATTGTGGTATTATTCCAAAGACTGTGTTTCGCGTTCTTTTAGAGCTAACTTAACATCGTTAAAAGTAGTGAAGTAAAAATAAATGTTCACGTTTAAGCCCATGCGTTGAATCCATAAAAAAATCTCAAGTCGTCTCTGAATTTTTCAGAGTCCTTTGCTCAGCTCAGTTGCTGTAGCGAACAAGAGTTCAACGATACATTTTCGATTCTGCAAGCCACCACAATGTTTTTGGAATCGTTTTCTTTGGCCCCCTTCAAAAGATGGTCTAATACATTTCCATAGAGATTCACGAATACAAATTCGGTGAAAAAAATATCTTTGAACTGTTACATTGCAACCAAACTCTGTTTATTTCGATTATTTTTCTTGATCGATATCTTTACAAGTCTGCAAAGCATTGAAAAAATTTCACTCACTTTAATACTGTAATATTGTACGTTTAAGAATAAAGGCAGCATTATTTTTTTATATACCAGTTTTTTTACATTCAGTTCATGAGTTGAGTGGACTCTTTGCAACACGAATACTATTATTTTTACGTGAACAATACCTTTCCTAAAACTTTTACGCAATATAAATTATTTTGCAAGCACCAAATGTAAGATCGAATTTCCGGGACATAACATAATTATACATACATAATAATAAATCAAATATTAAACCTTCATTTAATATCAAAAGGAATGAAAGGGGAAATTAATAAAAAAACAAGTAAGGACAGTATAATTGAGCAAAATTAACCATTTCGCAATAGCATAAAAAAAAATTACACATTATTTTCATGCAAAGACATACTTTTCATGGAAGTCAGCACAATGGATGATTCCCAAAACATCGTTTAGCGTGAGCCAAATTTAGCAAAATTATATTATTTTTGAGTTTCCATCATAGAAAGCTAGAAGTAAGACTTTTCTCCTTGTAAGGGATTGATCTTCACGATAAACCCCCATATATATGTTAACGTGTAAAAAATATATCCGTGTAATCTTCATTCTCTACCGTTAATTTCTTTGCTCAATAGCTATTTGTCATAGAATATTAAAAACTAAGTCTTTTTCTAAAGGCATTAGCATTCATGACAAATCTTGCATGGAGTATAGAGCAGTGCAGTTCAAATTTCGTCCACGTAATTTTTATGTCACATTATTAACTTGAACAATTTTCATCATAAAACATTAGCGGTTAACCCTTTTTCACATATAAAGGGTTACATTTCCTGAGAATCCTTATATGTCGTGCTATCAAAAAAATGGACCTCAGTTTTCATAGAAACGGTTATACGAGAGGGGGTTCAAAAAATTAGCCCAGCTGAACCAATTTTTCTTATCAATTTTGAATGTTGAACTGTTTTTCAAAAAATTTTGAGAATTGAAATTTTTTTGGTCGAAAATCAGACCGGTCCGAAACATTTTCAATAGCGTATGAAAAAAAAGCTGGCACGAAATTTTTGCCTTATTCGGACAATCAATATCTTGTATCTTATTCGTCCTGTTTACTTCGAACACAGTATTAAGGGTCACGATTAAGGGTAACGAGTATTAAGGGTCATCTTTCAGAATTCATATTGTTTTCTAGCGAGCATTAGGCTATAATAGACAACAAGTTCATGTTTAAATTACATAGGGACTATATGGTGAGCACAGCTTGATCTGCTTTTTGTTCGATGAGCACGTTTTGAATAATAGTTTATGAACTTTGGAAGTGCGAATTTCTCTGAATTAATTGCTTAAGGAGAAAGAAATTGATTTTCCGGAAATTTATAAATGATGATGTTGTAGCACCATTTTTATTGAAGTACTTAATATGGAACATCCAAGAGCCCCTCCCCCGCCTCTTACCCCTTTTCCTTATCATATCATTAATTATATTCTATGTAGCAACTTCTTTTCCAAACCTATGTCCCTTTAAGTCCTTTCATTATTTTTTCTTACGCTTTATTTCTAATTTACTATTTTAGTCCTATGTAATAGTTTCCAATTGTAATTAGAAATTTCTAGCTAGAATTAGTTGAATTATAGTAAACAAATAAATAATTTTTGGGTAGATGGTATTAAGCCATTTTCTCTTCCTATTAGGGGACGATACCTTTTGTTCTCTAAAAATAGTATTATTCTGCTGTAAATATTTTAAAAAAATAGAACAATTTATTAAGACGTTGGGTATTACCTATTAAAGTGAAGCGCCTCAGTTATATAAAAAATTTTATTTCGAATTTTTTATAAACAAAACAGCGTCCTAGAAGTTGTCGCAGCAAAAGCAATTCTTTTATTTCGTAACGTATGGTTGCAGATAAGCATTTTGCACAAAGACTAATAAACAAAAACTTTCTAAATATACGATATTTTTAGAAAAATTGATTTAAAACAAGCAAAAAACTGTAGTGGAGAGCGTCCCACAATTAAATACTTTACATTTGCTTACAATGACTTTTAAAAATAAGTTACTATATTGAAATTTCATACAATACAATACAAATTTCATCAAAATGCCTTAAAAATTGTGGCCGATAGGTTGAACAAAAGAATATTAGACGGATGGACGGATAGATAGGCTTAAATCGATTCAGAAAGCGATTGTGAATAGATCGCTATAATAAAAAGTGGATCTATTTCAAGTTCTGCCGGGCGTTGCATGCGTCCGCATAAGGTTAATATACCCTCATATCACGTACGTTGTAGGGTACAAAAATGAAGTAGATTACATTTTCCTTCTAAATTTCTGGAAAAATAGTTCGATAATTTTCAACAAAATCGGCAATTTTAATATATCGAAAAAATGCCATAATACTCACTAGGAACTTGAATCAGCGGCTACAATGTCAATACAAACGGATAAAAACTAAAGGCGCAAGGTCAAAAAACGTGGCATATTTTGAAAAAATTTGTATATTACCCCCAACCTTCGATGCCTGTATTTTACAATTAGTTGAAAGGCTTGGAAAGCTGCTATGGGTATAAAAGTATTGTCTTTAATTTTTTAAACTCTGCTGCTTATATTTACCAAGTTTTTCAATGCCCTCAAAATACGCCTATTACGGCCCACGGTTTATTTGAAATTTCATTATATTATTTTTGGATAGCTTAGGAAGTGTTTAAGCCAATAAAAGTGATATAATTATAATTTCAGTTAGTTCAGTTCCACAAATTATAAGAGAAGTAAGGCGAATATGTATCTGACTATGGAGTTTATATTGAACAAGGGCTCTATTAATAGGTACACTTTGCAATCTAAGACAAGTTTACTTACGTATTTTATGTAATAACTTCTCAATGATGTCATACTCGATAGTTAAGTCGCAATATTTGCAAGACCAAGTATGTTGACGTAGTTCTAAGTCCATATTGAGACACCACTGTTGTTCTTCAAGACTATATTGTTATATTCACATATAGGATATCCAGAATAAAAATATTGCTATTCAAGAACTTACCAAGCGTACACTACATTCTCGCTGATATTTAAACCTCCTCGCTCGTCGTTGGGTATTATTTCGTAATCTTTAGCAAATGGATTTCTTTTAAACTTATCTTCGATCCCCAAAGGACGATGAGTATATAGCGTTTTCTGATCGGCCGGTAGTAATCGTTTAATAGAATACGCTGCAGGAATACTCAAGAAGTCCACTAAATCATGCCATAAGTCTCTTTCTTCCATTTCACTGCACTGATTCGCTTTTTTATCAGAATTTTGTTTTTCAATTTTAAGATCAAGATCTTTAACAGAGAGAAATAAATATAAGTATTCGTTTTCAATATGGAAGTAAATACAATGAAATTTGTGCTTTCACCTGCCAATTTTTGCATTAATGATTGGTTCCACAAACGTCTTAATTTAATGGCTCTACGCAATAACTCACAACCAGTTTCGGGTGTTGGAAATTCTAAGCACAACCAGGAATCGCAAACCACGCGTGTAATAGAAGAATTTGTATGGATACTATAAGAAAACAATAGTAAGGTTTGCGCGGCTGGCATTCGTATGCAATTCATTAAATAAGGCTTAGCGGTTTCCAAGAGGTTCCTGTAATGTCCACAAAATATTTATTCAAGATTTAATTTTTTTTCTTGTTTTTTTTTGTTTTTAAATGGCAAACACTGCACTTAACTGATAACAGATTACTTGATGCGCTTCACTTAGTACCTGTTTAGGCGTATAATACGAAGGTTTCTCCAATATATCGCTATCATTTAATTTAAGTACATCAAAATATTTAGCCAGGTAGCTATTCGGGTGTATAGATATAAATGGTTTAAGATGTGTATGAAAAAATTGCTGGGCGCCGCCTTTGCAATAGTTGAATTCGTCTGCTATGGCTATTTGCGGATAGAATCCACTTACTATGATTAACTTCAATAATAACACATCATGTAATTTATCTGCTTTGGATGATTTTAAAAGTCTAATAAAAATATAAAATACAAAAAAAAAAAAATAACAAAAGATTTAAGTAAAAAACTCGATTAGACTTGGAGTGCGATCGCGATTAGTTTAAATTATTACAAAGTTGAGCTAATTTTCAGTTTTTGCTTCCATTGGGAAAGCAACCTAATATTGTGTTACGATATCTTTCTATAATATAATTTGTTGGTTTTATTAATTGGCTAGCAGGCATATCTTGAAAGCCATTCAGTGCCTATTTGTCAACTGCCAGATGAGGAACAGAAGGGAATAAAAAGAGCTTGAGAAATAAGAAAGCTTATCTTAAGCAATCCCCAACGACCAAAATCTACATTTGTGTTCTTAAATATTTGCAAAGATATGAAGTTATTAATATTCGTGTAAGCTTTGCCTTGGTTTCAAAGTCGATAGACCTAGCTGATCTGGTCTACTTCCTTTGGGCCTATTCGGTTGATATGTGTTTCGGCATCTGGGTAAAAACTTTTAAGCTAGGAAATGACTTTGGCAAAGTGCAACTCTATTTTTTTCTTTATTTTTTTTTTTAATATAATCCGTCGCTCAAGGTGTAGTAAACACGGTCATAGGCGAGAAAGAAGTAGGGAGAGAAAGGGAGTGATAGCGTCTGGCCGCAATCTGGAAGCTACGGAAACTATGCGCTTAATCGAGAAGTGTTATGCCTTTAGTGACCGAAACTGGTCGAGAGTTCTTTATAGTTGCGGCCACATGGCAGTTGTATTTAAAGCACATTCTAACGCACTGGAAATGGAGCGCGTATTGACTGACTAGATAAACGCGTTTTCTATCTACTAGGCAGTACATTGGCCCTATTACATAAATTAATTTTCGAACTACTAGACGAGAAAAATAAATGGTTAGCTGGTTCAGAACACAATATCTTCTCTTGAATTTGGTGTTAATAACTAAGTATAATAAAAAAAAAAAAACTTATCTACCTCTAGTTTAGCTGAGTTGTTATACAAACGAAAATCGACATCACGTATATCATCGTCTTCGTTTTCCAAGTCCTCTTCATTTGTGCCATATCCACTGCCTTGTTTAAGTATTTTACGTTTCCGTGGCTCCTGGTATTTTTGTTTACGTTTTATAGCTTTTAACATGCGTACTTCGCCATGGCGACGTGCTCGATCGGAACTGGAGAGCAAATCATCCGTAGTTTTCACCACCGTCATATTACAACTTTCTAAAATATTTTGAAATTGATTACGAAGTTTAGTTATTTCGTAAAACCTAAAAACGTATTACGTATAAATAAAAAGAAGTATTTATATTCCTCCGATTTTTAAATACCTTTGTTCTTCGATACCTAATTTATAACACCATTTACGGGTGTCTTCACTATTCCATTTTAATCCTAACCATTCATGATAGGCTTTCAGTAGTATAAAGACATCGCCTTGATCGGTTTCAAAGGCAGAACGAGCTTGCTTCCGATAAAAGAAAAGGTATCAATTAAACAAATTTTCAAGTTAAACTAGCGAAAAACTTACTTCACATTTTGTATCCGTGTAGGCGCGAGTTGTAAATGGATTTTGAACACTCATAACAGCAGCTAATGTTAAAATTTTTTCTATATCCGGAAATACACAACCCAACAGAAGCATTTTACCAATGGAAATATCCACTGGAAGATTCGATAAAGATTTTCCTAAGGAAGTAATTTTTTCATCTGGAGTTAAAGCATTCTGTCGACAGAAAATTGATTTCAAAATATTTTCTAGGTAACACGCTTAAAAGTAAACATACATGTTGTTTTAAATTCAGTATAGTCTGTTCAATATAATTTTCATCCGGTGACTCAATAAATGGAAATTGTCTTACATTTGGTAAGCCCATAGCAATCATTTGTAAGAGTATAGTGTCAAGGGGTACACGACATATCTCTGGCGTGGGATAAGCTTCAAAGGCATTGTATTGTTTCTCCGAATATAAACGGAAGCACGTCTTAAAATAAAATTAGAAAGTACGCTTTTTAATATTTTAATCTTAATCAACAAGAAAACATATTTACCCCTGGCCCCGTGCGACCAGCACGACCTTTCCTTTGTTCAGCTGATGATTTCGAAACCCAGAATTCTTTAAGACGTTGCCCTTTGCAAGACGAATCGTAACTCATTTCTTTAACTTTGCCGGAATCAATTACGAATCGTATACCATCAACAGTTAACGAAGTCTCAGCAATGTTGGTTGAAATAATGCATTTACGCATGCCCTCAGGTGCATAATCGAATACCTAGGCAAAAAAGGAAAAAAACTTAGACACTTTTAATATCGAAGTGGAAATCTTTTTGATATGACAGACCTTATCCTGTTCCACCAATGATAAGCTACTATGCAATGGTAGTAGAATCCAATGTGGTTGCTGTTCGGCATATTCTTTGATCGCATCACAGGCTGTAGTTATCTCATTAACACCGCTTACAAATATTAAAACATCTCCCCGTTCATTGGAAGAATATTTCTGATCTATCAAATTTAATACTTGTACAAAAGGCGCGGGATCTAAACGTGCTAATGATTGCTGTGACCGAGACGACGTTCCCTGTAAATCTAATGCAGCTGGCGGCATATACACAGTTTTTATTGGATGCAAACGACCAGGCACTTTCAATAGTTGAGCCCCTTCTTCTTTAAAATAATTGTGGAATAAATCAACGTTAATGGTGGCCGACATAAGTACAAGTTTGAGTTTAGGCTTGGCTCGCAATAAACACTTCGTTACGCCTAGCAAGAAATCGCCGAATAAATTACGTTCATGAATTTCATCGAGTATCAGAACATCATATTCATCCAGATTAGCTTCTATCGCCAACTGTAAATGAAACATGTTTAAATGATTTGTTAAAAGGGGATTTTATCTATACCTGGCGCAATAAGAGACCCTCAGTTATAAATAGAATATTTGTGTATGCATTTTTATTTTTCTCAAAACGTATTTGGAATCCTACTTTAGAGCCATAATCATCTAGCATTTCATGGGCCACGCGTTTCGACAAGGAGACACAAGCCAAACGGCGAGGTTGTGTGCAAGCTTTAATGTTTATATAAAATTATAAGCAAATAAAGAAACAAGTTATACTACTTACCGATGCTGCGATAACCGAATTCATATAGATATTGAGGAACTTGAGTCGATTTACCGCAACCGGTATCACCGGCTATAATTAAAACCCGTGTTTTTTCCAAAGCATTCTGGAAGGATTCTTTAAATTTCCAGATAGGCAATGACAATTGAGTTTTTCTTAATTTCTTTATTTTACTGAATTTTTCCTTTTGTTTAAAATCCAAATAAATTAAAACAATCTCTTGAAATTGTTTTATTCTCAGGGGTGTTAGTGATGCATTGGCTATAGGAATTTTTTGTTTTGGTTCTTCTTGCAACTTGATGAGTATGCATTTTAGTTTGTGATACGGTGCTATTTCAACATATTCGGCATCCTCTAAAGGGTCTTTCAATATAGGCTGACCAATATTTTTTAATATATTCTCATATTTATTAACAAATTTCCAAAAGTCAGTTTTATCCTCTACGATGTTATAATAATGATCATCATGATATATCAAAGTTTCAAATATTGATTTATGATCGCAAAAGGAAAAATCAATAAGATTTGTTGCTTCGATAAATGGTTTTCGGTTGCGATTAAAATGTCTGCTCTCGGTCTTTTCCATGTCGCGTTTATTCGAAAAGCACGTATTTGTTTATTTATATATAAAGGACGCAGTCGAGTGAACAAAGAAGCAATCACTGAAATACGCAGACTCTGATATATAATATGACTACTCTTTTAACAATTTGAAAATTATCCTTTTTTTGCTGCTGAGTGAATTCCCGTTAAATATATTGAATTAAGTTTTGAGATATTATATAAAACTCAAAAGCACCTACAATCTAAAAAATATCAAAAACACTTTTATTAGTTAACAACCTTATTATAAAAAATCTTTTCATTCATTTAACTTAATTTATCGCAATATGTCACCAAAACACTGTAGTAAAAAAGTTGACATTTTCGTCGGCTTTTAAAAAATATTAAGCAGAGCCCAGCTGATGGTCGGTGTTGTTAAATTAATAGAGTTGACAGTCGTATATTGCGATATTATAACAAAATGATTTAGTTTTAACATGAAATAAATAAAGGTAAAAGGTAAAAGCATCCCTATCTTTCATAGATTATAGACCACAGGTAGAGAACGTAGAATGAAATAAAATAACTTCAGTTTGTTGCGTTTAAAAGCCCTTGTTTCACTGTATACTACTCGTTCAACCTACCTTGCACACAATATATCATAGTATCCATAGCATTAATTAAATAATAATGTGCCTGAAAAATAATTTTGAAAGCGAGCAAATTAGTTGACGAACTCTGATAGAACCAATCACACTTTGAAAGCATGTTTTCCAATACGGATGAATTATGCGAAAAATTACAAACAACCGATCGTCGAGCAAAGTTAGCTGCTTTGGAAAAATTGCAGCAGGAAATTGTGGTAACAAAGACTACGTCGTCGCAGGACATTCAGCAAGTGTTTGATGGTTGTTACCTGCATTTGTTGAAATGTTACAGTGATCGATTTGAAAGTGTCCGTGAACAATCAATACGGACGGTAAATGTGTTTATGGAGCGTATGGAACCGAACGATTTTCATTTGTTAAACGTCGTGGCCACTTTAGCTGATCGTATTGGTCAACAGGAAACGCTTGAGGAGAGCGAAGAAATACGCCTATTATTTGTGCAGCAATTGTTGAAGCTTGAAAGTTACTTCATTACTACTGGCAATAAACATTCTTTGGAAGAATGCTATACTGATATTGTGCGAATTTTAAATAAAGCTTTACGCGATCCCTACCCCTCTGTAGAAAGAGAAGCCTGTGCATGCGTTGCTCTGTTGGCTTCAAAAGCAAATTCCTGTAAATTTCAGGCATTTTCCAATATATTGGCTGAAGCTTTATACGGAATGCTTAATCACAAGCATTCTACCGCTCGCATAGCTGCTGTCAATGCTCTAGGTTATGTAGCCTTGCATATTGACGCTTCTGGTGACGCTCTTTCATGTTTGATAATGCAAGTTTCTCCTTTGTTAATGGACTCGATGCCTCTCGTAAGGCGTGAATGTGGTGAATTGGGTGTTCGTCTGTTGTTGGAATTGCGTGATCGGTATTCGTATTTTGAACGCATTATTCCGTTAGTTCTATGTTGGTAAGTAAACAAAGTTCGCAAGGCCTTTCAAATATATATGTATATGTGAGTTTTGCACTTATTGTAGTTTAAAAGATGATTCTCCGGAAGTACGCGAGTATATAATACCATTGTGGATAAAATGTGGCAAACAGTACTACGAAGAAAATGAAACCGAATTAAGTAAACAAGAAATTAGCGATTTACCATCGCCAAATTATCCAGTTGATGTTATGCGTCCAACGATAGGATGCCGAGGTCTGGTTCAGCGTTCTTTACGTCTGTTAAAATTAATTACACGTGAATGTTCAGATTGGAAGGAAAATGTTCGCTTGCATTCACTTAAGCTGCTGTACCAGTTTACATTGCATGCAGAGACCACGATGACGGCCAAGTTTTTTGAGATTTATGCTGATTTAGCTAGAGCCTGCCGAGATACTGAATCTGTTGTAGTAGAGGAGGCGTTCAAAGTCTCGGACCTTATGGGCCGTTTATTAAAATATGAGGATTGGTGTGAGCATGGTTTTGATGGGTTGGAACGCAACGCCAAAGAAGGATATTTGATTTGTTTCTATTACATGTACACGCCTGCATTAGGTGTAAAATTTGATGATAATTTACGTTTATCGAAAATTTTGATACAACCGGATTTTTCACAAACCCTTAAACCCGGTTTCCAATTCTACATTCTGAAAATGGTAGGAACACTTCTTTCGAAAACTCAGTGTGACATTGATGAGAAGCAAAATATGTCAGAATTTGAGGAAATGCATAAAAACTGTTATATTGCAACTATAAAAGTAATGGCCTTAGCGCTAGAGTCCGAGCAAACCAACAGTTCCGAGTTGCAGGACAATGGTTTGAAAATATTAAAAGAAATTGCAAGTCGTCGGAATACGTCAATGGATGATATGCACGAGAAATTTTTTAAAGATGCTTTAGAGTGCGTAGAAAATATTGATGCCCCATTGGATGCGCTTAGTGAACCTATTCTTCTGTTATATGGTCTAATAAAGTTAGCAAAGTTTCGGGAACCTTATTTGACGGAATTACAAGAAAAAGTCAGTGTGGTCTTTGAACAATGCGCTGACGAGTCGAAAATCAAGATATTCAGCGCTATATCTATAGCTATGTTAGACTGGCAAAAAACGATTAAAAGACAAGTGGAAAAAAGTAGTGTCTTACTAAAAGAATTTGTAATCAGCATTGTTGAGCCTCATATACAATGGCGTGCTGGAGCATGTGCTGAAGCAATGCGCTCCTTCGCTACAGCTACTTTATGTGCTTTGTCTCAAGGAGCTCCACAAGAAGCAGGTTTTGTGCTGCCACATTTTGCTAAGTATATACCTAGCTTAATGGAGGATCGTGCTATCATTACACGTCATTATGCAATCAAATGCCTCAACAATTTTGGTGACTTGCAAGTAGACGATTTGGAGCCGATTGCTTACGGTATATTTACTTTTATGTTTTATTGAATTTGTAACGAACTGCCTTGTAGCTTGCTTGCAGCGTATGAATGATCCATCCGCAGGGATACGAATTTTGGCCGCATCGGTCATACCGAAATTGAAACCGAAGTTCAGCGATGAACCTAATAAAAACTACCAACACGATATATGGGATACATTCCTCAAACGTTGCATGGACTTGTTGTTTTTACATTATGATGGTCCTGAAGTGCGATTACAAGCAGCTATCAAAAGTAATTACATGTATCTTAATTTAAAATAAGTTGATCGCAAAACAAGTTGCTTATTTTTGCAGCAACCGTTCTAGAAATGTCCGAGCGTTATCCTGAACTGTGTAAAGAAAGTTATAAACGCGCCCTGGCCATTACTCATAGTTGCAACAATCTTTTAGAATTAAAAGTATACTTGCCCTTTAAAGACTAAATTAAGTTTCGATTCTTATATTGTAACCATTTTATAAATATATTCAATTTTAATTGAATTAAGTTTGACTGATTGTCTACCACATGGCCCTTTGCACGCCCGACAGTTTGTTATAGTCTGCCAAATGACGCCAAACAATACGACTTAAACGATATTTATGCACTACACCTCTTGAACGCGAAGTTAACGCGCAGCGTTCGCGCACACGTACCAAGCATGAATCCCGAGGAAATGCGGCTATCTCGGCATCGGCAACTTCTCTCAACTCGACAGGCAATATGTCGTTTTTGCGCAAAGCGTTAACTCTTAATCGTTCTGCGGCATGTTCTTTTACACATTTGCGACGTTTAACATCACGTATCATTCTCCAATCCGCATACTTGGTACGAATTTGCTGCAGCTGTAAAGAACCGTAATAATCGTTTATCAATGTTCTTTCAAGAAAAGCACTCAACTTACACTGCATCCTGCAAAATGTATAGATTTGTTAAGCAAACTACTTAATCTACCTAAGGAATTCATTGCTTAGTTCCTGATTACTCAAGGAATCCCAATGGGAGGATAATTAGATATGTGCAAGCAAACAGCTGATTTTTTATGTTTTCATACATAGGAAAAAATAAAGTAGCAGTGTTGTATATTCATTACAAAAAAAAATTGAAATTTAGCTCAATGCTAACAATCCATTTAAGGCCCATTAATTTTTGAAAGAAATGAAATTTTGTTTCTCAATTTGTTCACCTTGCGCGAATTCCTATGTACTATAATATAAGAATGTATATGGAAACTTGCGATAGTTTGCTGTTCGCTAAGACATACTTTCACCTGATAGAGTTTTTTTGCAAACAAACCGTTATTAATAATTAAACGAAAAGTCTTGAAATAACTTTTTCCTGCAGTTGTGTTACTACGTGTTCCTCACAATAGCGTTATACAGATCCAAATGATCCAACGAATCTATTACTTTTGAAATTGAGTTGTTGGCATTTAGCTTTTATACGGTGCTTTCATGTTTCTCCTTCATCAATATATCAACCGTGACCTTTTACTCAATTATTATTCGCGATTTTATTGCCACTCAAAACTAGTGAAGGAAAGCTACTTGCATAGATTTTCCAGCCGCGTCTATCTCAGATGCTGATATTCTATTTATTCAGCCAAGTCGCTAGACAACACAGAATCAATATTTTTCTAGAACTTCGCTGCTCTAGGATTTGCTTGCTTAGATATCTACTATTGATATCTGACGCTAAAATTTTGCACACAATTTGCCGAAAAATTCACTATAATCATCACATTTTACTGAAAGGTGGGATAGGGAATAAAAGGCGTATATTGGAATGGCAAAATTGTCATTATTCCCTTTAATACAGGATACTTGTAAAAATGATTTTCTACAGAGATGTGTTGTTTTGATCCCATCGAACCAGACAGGCTCCTAGTTCTTTGATGCTGATGGTAGGTATTATGCTTTTGATTTTAAAACCTGAACAGCTTGTTCAATGAAACACAGATCTTAAAAGTATTTCAATAAAATTTTGACGACAGAAAATTTCCCCTCTTTTAATTGGAAAGCCTATTGATGTAGCGCTTCGCAGACTTATTTGCATAATTCAATGACTAAGGGTCTTGTCTTTTTATTCTGCTGCTTAGTCTGCTTTTTCTAATTCTTTTTGTAAAAGGGTGTGTGTTCTTAATACCTTAAAACGTTTACGGTTGGTACGATTATTGCTGTTCTTGATTTGATGTGCATTATATGTTATTGAGTGTTGGTTATAAAGCACGATCATAGAAATAATTGTATTGTCGCGTTTGTAGCGTTTTGAAATACTCCCTTTTAACACGTTCGCGGACACTAAAATTTTCAGGGAGCTGCAAAAATAGACAATTTTTTTAAAACTAGTTGTAATATCCAAAATCCGATTATACATATATTATAAGAGTAGTCAGAACATCGTATTTTAATTGTTATACGAAGTGACTGTTATAGCATCCATTAATTACAAAAACTAATATATTGCTTACAAAAACTTAAGGTTACATGAAATTAAATGAACAAAAATTGGCTTTAAAATTTGAATGCTGTAGCACTCACGTCATTTTGCATCACTATGAAAATGAATGGTACAGCATTCACGTCCGCGAACGTGTTAAATAGTTGCAAGTATGCGGAGCATTCTTTCTAAATGTCAAAAGAATTCGTAAACAATTAACATATTTTTGTGGGTACCTGTACTTTTATTCCGCAATTTGATTACGTGGCTTAAACTACATTTAAGACATTTCATTTGTTTTGTGCTACAAGATTTTGTGTGTTCAAAATATTGACATCGATGTCATTGGGGAATGTCTCTGCTCACGGTTCTCAGATACTAAATTTTTTCGTTTCTTAGTCTTCTTTCTTGACCTATGTACCATGAATGCAATAATTTTTCTTGTATCATTTTTTTTTATTGTAGCAATATGGTCTCAACAAACTGTCAAACTAGATATTTAAGTCACGAATTTTGTGAGGCGAATGGATAAACAAATTCGATGAACTCTCCAGCTTATGTCAGAATTTAATATTAAGCACAGCATTAATGAGTCCACCAAAGACAATTGGCTAAATCAATTAACATGTTTAATCTAATCAGGAATAACTGCGTTTTGTGAGGCCTCTGTTGTATGTTTCTCTTTATTTTAAAAAGAAGAAACAACTCAAGGATGAAGAAAGCAACTGTGAAACGCTTTACTTACTTAATTTTATGGGCTTAGCATTACTAACTTGGTTTCACTTGTGCAAAAGACGATTTCTCTAGGTTCAAGTCAAAGTAATGTAAACAAAACTCTTTTTTTTTCACTTAAAAAAAATTGCAATTTGTTAAATAAGTTGCTAATGAGACTATTTCCTTTTTTTTATTCGTGTAGATAATTTTTTAATCTTAAGAAAACGCGTTATTGAGCCTTATTTTGGTTTTCTTTGCATGGATGTTTCATACCGCCTATGAAACTCCTTTCTTCCTCCAATTTTTGTTTTACAATAACACCAGTCTTTCGTTTACTATTGCCACGTTTCATTGTATTCATAAAGCTATAACTTGGCATCATTTAGAAATGCCGGATAAGTTATGTTATGTTATGTTAAATTCTAGACAGAAATGGATTTGTAATATGAATTCCGTGTAGAATGGGACAAAAATAACACTTATAGTTGGTATAATATACACGTCAGTTACGTTTCTAAGGAACTCAATCCAATACATTCAGATATCGTACACCTGAACCAATTGTCAAAATGTGAGATGGTTGTACGTTTTACATATAGTTAACATAAAGCTTCCATGCATCAATGCAATAGATTGTAATCTTCGACGCAGGCATTTGCATCGGAAAGGAAGATAGTGATGTTCATGTGAACAATAGAAAAGCAAATTCCAATTTTTCATAAACGTTACAATTTTCAGTAATAATGCAGTGCTGCCTGGATCCTGCTGTTTACGTTACTACTGTAATGCACATTGAATAGTAAGTAAGTATAGTTTTTGACATATGTTCACTTAGTACAACTTAGAGAAGAGTAAAGCTTACAAACCTGTTCTTTAAACAGTTTAAAAAAAGTTAGAAAGGTAATATTGAAATAATCAAATAGTATAAAGAATATAAAAAACTTCCAATCGAAGAAGTAATTGAATGAAAAAAATGTTATTGTTTTAATAGTAAAATGCACAGCTTATGTACTAACTGCCTTCAACTTCAGTTTCATTTCTATATAAAAGCGGCAAGCAGGAGTAGTGAAATAGAAACTGAGAACGCTTTGAAAAAAGTAGTATCGACACCAGCTGACTCGATGCTCTAGGAATTAGGGTGCATTGTGTTCATAGTAAAACCTGGGAGGTTAAAAAATATCATCAGAAACAAGCTTACCATGTTCAGAAACTTAAAGATCCAATATATAAGGAAAATTATTGGTTAATCATTGTGGCATTAGGATTGTTGAAAATAGGCGCCTTTAAATAAAGCTTAAGTGCAATTGAAAAAACCTTAGCTCGCGTTCAATCAGTTTTTGGTAAATTGCGAATAGTATTGTGCCGATTAAGACAATTTTCAACGTAGAATTTAAGACGGTCGTGAAAAACCCCAATCTAACATAGGGAAGTCTGCTGTAAGTCCCACTGTAGAAATACAACTAGAACAGTATAATAATAAGTGCTAAATAATGTGTTGTCTTCTAAAATGACATTATATAAGGTGACAGAAAATTATTTGGAGAAATGCTTTCTTTATTTTATCCCCTGCTTAAGGAATTGGCTTTTTTATGTTTGAATTGCTAACTTTCTCTCATGAAAAGGTAATAACGCTTTCGTCAAAGTACAAATAAAAAAGGATTCACTTTGTGAGAATTGCTATAATAATTTACATTAAGTTGTATTAACAGTTTACTTATTCATTTAAATGAAACCCATTAAATTAAAAAAAAAATTGTCTTAGAACTTAAAAAATATTTCGTTCTACGAAAAGATTGATTAAGAACGCAAATTTTCGAGACATTTTGCTGTTCGTCTACATTTCCGAAAGTGTAGGGAATAATGTACAGTCTAACCGTCCTGTCCAAATTATAATAAAAATTTATTTCTTATAAGTTATCTCTATTATTTGACATTTTTGAAACTTATTTATACCTAAAATGTGCAGTTTTTTCAACTTTTGGCAGTCCTGTATTTTTCAATCTTTTTTTCTAACTTGAAGGAAACCTCGATTTGCTCGTGGTTTCCATACGATACATATATAAAGAAAGTTGTAAATTTTAACAAAACTAGATAAATTAAGAATATTTTCCAATAGAATATTTAGGTTGGCAAATAAGAAGTAGTGTGTGGTGAATACTAAGAAAACAAGGGAATAATATATTAAGTGTGCTTTCTTAAGTGTTACCGGTGTTTGCAACAGCAGAGCAAGAGCAGTAGAAAAATAAAATGCCTTCCAGCGATCCACTGCCGCCCAAGGAGAGTGCTCTCTTTAGGAAGTTAATGGTAATCTAAAAATTATTGTCTTTGGTATATTGGTGATTTTGGTTTGAATTTTTCATATACGTACTGTTTTGGTAAAAGCTTTGCAGACTTTTTGTTATCCTCCCACACGAAAAGAACTTTCTGCACGACCTTTCACATTTATTTAAATAAACAATCTTTGCCATAAAAGTATTATATTTGCAATTGTTTGTTTGATTATTATTTGTTATTGAGATTTTCTGAACAATTAAAAATTAGTTTGCATTTTTATGGCAACCTAACCTCAAACTTGTGGATATTGCTGTACTGTCACCCAAAATCAAGACAGTTTTAAGGCGTACATTTGTCTTTAAATTTGAGTGCACTTCGTAATTATTATGTTTCTAATTTTTCGAATTATTATCTTATGAGATTCATGTGTGTCCAATGAACTTCCATTTAAGAAAATTATATAATAATTACAAGGCTTCGTTGCCGTTCGGTATTTACTATAAATAGAATATATTTTGGTTATTTGGAGTTTCCATTTAAAGTTAAGGAGAGTTTAATACATAACCAATAGAACGTAATTCTTAATATGCACGCATTTGCAAAGTCTGTGTTAAACGTAATTTTTCCTCTTTCTCTTGCTTAGAAATGCTATGAAATGAAACAATATAAGAACGGGCTAAAGCTAGCCAAACAAATTTTATCGAATCCCAAGTATACGGAACATGGTGAAACGCTGGCCATGAAAGGTTTAACTCTTAATGGTTTGGGACGTCGTGAAGAAGCCTATAAATATGTGAGGCTTGGACTGCGCAATGATTTACGATCGCACGTCTGTTGGCATGTTTACGGTTTGTTGCAGCGCAGTGATAAAAAGTACGATGAGGCTATTAAATGCTATCGGAATGCCTTAAAATGCGAGAAGGATAATTTACAAATATTAAAGGATCTGTCACTGCTGCAAATACAAATGCGCGACTTGGAAGGTTATAAAGAAACTCGTCACCATTTGTTTAAATTGCGGCCTTCGCAGCACGCGTCATGGATAGGTTTCGCTATGAGCTATCATCTATTGGGTGACTTGGAAATGGCGAACAGTATATTGGAAGCATTTAATCAATCCCAGACATCAATTGTGAGTATTTTTGAGAGATGTAATTAAATAGCGATGATAACAGCCGTAATGCTATTTTTGCGTTCATAGGAACCTAATGATTATCGTCACTCAGAACTGTTATTGTATCAAAATCAGATACTTGTTGAGGCTGCTAATTACCAGCGTGCTTTGGAACACTTGGTAAAGTATGAAAATCAAATAGTGGATAAATTGGCAATTCAAGAGACTATGGGAGATTTGTATATTAAACTGGAGCAACATTCAAAAGCTGTACCTATTTTTGAGGGGCTTATACGACGAAATCCAGAAAACACCTTTTATTATAGCCAATATTTTTTGGCCAAGGAAATATCCAGTCCTGAAGATAAACTTGCAGTATATAAAAAATTCCAAGAAATTTACCCACGAGCAATGTGCCCTAAACGTTTGCCTTTGGACGACGTTACTGGTGAAGTGTTTCGTTTAGTAGTGGATGATTATTTGAGGCGAGGCCTACGTAAGGGTGTACCTCCTTTATTCGTGAATGTACGTTCACTCCACTCTGACCCAGGAAAAACGAAAATCATTGAGGACCTTATGTTGCAGTATTATGAGAATTTGACGCGTTCGGGGCATTTTTCACGTGATGACGCTGATAAGAATCTGCCCGTAGAACCTGCATCAGCCATAGTGTGGACCATGTTATTTTTAGCACAGCACTACGATTATAAGCGGGAAACGGACAAAGCACTGGATTATATTAATGCTGCCATTGAGCATACGCCTACACTAATTGAATTATTCATCGCAAAAGGACGTATTTATAAGCATGCTGGCGATCCGATAGAAGCTTACATTTGGCTGGACGAAGCTCAAAGCATGGACACAGCCGACCGATACATAAACTCGAAATGCGCGAAATATATGCTACGTGCAAATTTAGTTAAAGAAGCTGAAGAGATTTGCGGGAAATTCACACGTGAAGGTGTGTCACCCATGGAAAATCTCAATGAAATGCAATGTATGTGGTTTCAAACGGAATGTGCACTAGCTTATCAGCGTATGGAACGGTGGGGTGATGCACTGAAAAAATGCCATGAAATTGATCGCCATTTTTCTGAGATCATCGAAGATCAATTTGATTTTCATACATATTGCATGCGTAAAATGACAATGCGGGCATACGTAGGACTATTACGTTTAGAAGATGTGTTGAGGTGTCATCCATTTTATTTCAAAGCGGCTAAATGTGCCATTGAGGTAAGACTTCGTTGCTTTACACATATATTTATCTAACTGAAAAATTAAAACAATTTAGGTTTATATACGTTTGTACGATAAACCACTTAAATCCGAAGAACGAATTGAAGAAATTGATACTGGTAGGAGAACAATTATTTGTTGTGTTCTATTTTTTTGAATTGTTATTATTCTAGAAAATTTACCACCATCTGAATTGAAGAAACTGCGTAGCAAACAACGTAAAGCCAAAAAGAAAGCAGAACTGGAAAGTGCACAGGCGGCGCAAGCACAAATTAAACGTGAACAGCACCAAAAATCGAAACAGCAAGCCAATCAAGACGCTGATCCTGAAGCACCACAACTTGATGAACTTATACCTGAGAAGTTAGAACGACCTGAAGATGCCCTTGAAAAAGCCATTGATTTTCTAAAACCGTTGCAACAATTAGCCAAAGATCGTATTGAAACACATTTGTTGGCATTTGAAGTTTATTCGCGTAAGAATAAAATTCTCTTAATGATACAATCCATTAAGCGCGCATTAGCCCTCGATGTCGAACATCCTCAAGTGCAGCGCTGTATCTTACGTTTGATTCAAGTACTGCCACAATTGACAAATGAATTGAATGCTAGTGTGAGGGTTGTGGTCGACAAAGCTCTAAAAGGACTGATAGGCACTAAATCTGCTCAGCAATTAAATAATGAGTTAATTGATAAGTTTGGCTTTTCTGTTAAACATTTATATGAATGTGCTCGTACTATGTATGAATTGGATGGTAAGAGACAAGAGGAGGCTATTCAGTTGATTATCTCATTTGATGTAAATAAACTGGAATTGGAGGTGAATTGAAACGGCATTGTCGAACAATTATCTATAGTATAATTATAATATTTTTTTTAGGACGCCACTAAAATATATGAATCGTTACGTACTGGTGATTTTGGGAAATGTGAAGAAGCGTTGAAGTCCTATAAAGAAGTTTGTCAAAAACGCTTCAAATATGCCCGTCTGTTTTGTGATAACGTCGATAATGCCACAACCGCCACCGCTACCACCAACGCGACCACCATTATCAAGGAAAATGCAACTGAAAATCATGTAGAAAATCAAGTAAGCTCTGATTTGTAATGTTGTCGTAAACAAAAAAACAACAGCAATAAAAGCTACGATGATAACAAGAGTTACTACAGCAACTACCGCAACAACCGCAAATCAATAACTATCACCATAATTAAAGAGAAACAAAACAGTAATAATAAAAGTACAGACTACTTGTGGACTATAAAAACTTCAACACCAAATTAGAAAAAAAAATCAACATAATACATATATACACGATCATTATCGTCTGGTGAAACTTATTACAAAAGAATAATAATAATAATAATAATAATAATAAATAAATAATTAATAAAGAAATGATAATAAAAGAAAACTAATATTAAAAAGCAAAAATAAAAAAAAAAAACTCGAAACTAAGTTTAATTCTAACTGAATAAAGTGCAAGTTTTACAATAAGGAAAATAGATCACAACACATTCAAAAGATATTCCTCTTGACTTGGCTAGTACTTCACAAAGAAGGCATGTTTCATTTTTGTCTTTTCTATAATTTTATTATTAATTTTATATTCAAACCGTATATTTCATTCGATTGATTGATCGAAACGTTAAAGGGACATACAAGAACACATACACAAACGCGCGCTTACACAAATACCCCTATTCACATTAAACACACCCACATCTGCACAGGCAGACATTTATGATTGATTATTATAATCCGTATATTTATACAAACTTAAGTCTCATTTGAAAGAAGCTATTCTGTGCATTCGGCATAATTTTTAATTTACTGTCTTTTATTCTTTCCATTGCATATCGTAAGTAATGTTGAAGATATTGAGGATTAGAACAGTTTTTTTCTATTGCTTTGAATGAATTGTAGAATAAAACGATCATTAATTAAACTCGATCCTAATTAATAAAAATAATTAAATAAATAATAGAAGAACAAATTAAATTTTAATATATTTTATATGTAAAAAACAAAACAACAAGAAAATATTTCGAAGAGACCATACAAATATTATTAAAAAATAACATTAAAAATGATAATAAATTCTTAATTACCTATGAAATTAAAAAAAAGAAAAAATTTAATTGTTTTAATATTTTATTTTTCTTTTTTATTTATTCTTTACTGATTTGTTTTAAAATTTATTGGTAAATACAATTTTTTTTTTAATTTCCACACCTTCCACATCTAGCGGTTAGAATATATGTAATTTTTTGATTGTATATAGGGCTTTGTACATAAACGACTGTCACAGGTGATATTTGTTTTTAATGACTTTACTATTTAGGCAGTTAAGTCGTGTGTTGTGTACAATGTACAAATTAGAAATGTTCCTTTTCTATGAGCGGCCATAATTATAATGTGTTGTTCTATTATGCTTCTGTCTCTTATCCAATCTGTATCTGTCTAACATTATAACCTGTAAATACCAGTTCTAGCAATTTGACAAGACGTTCAATTGATCGTTTGTCGAAACTGTAGAAAGTAAAATAGCAGCTGATCGGTTCGACAAGATTACAAATTGGTTATTCAGTGGTACGTAAAAGTATTTGAAGACGAAGTCCTTCTACCTAATGAAAATCGATTTAGTCAACATAGCGGCGCGCATCATCAAAAGACGCCACCTAAATTTTCTCTATTTCTAAATCGATCGAAATCTAACGTGGTTCCTTGAGCAACATATATTAATTATATGTACTAAGTTTTACATCGGTATTTCAAAGGGATTACATTAAATTTGTTATATTATAAACAAATTATAACAAATTTAACAACAATTTGTTATATATTTTAGTGGTATAGAGTGAATAACACAAACAATTTCGCCATGTTCATAGGCTTTTTTGATTGAAATTACGGTTGCGAATGCAAAATTTTTTTTGGTAGAACAAATTTGAAAATTCAAGTTTTTCATTTTTCTCGTCAGGGCTGGTTTTGAAATTTAGTTTGCACGTGAAATCTCGCAATTAGGAAAAGGCGGATGGTTCTTTTTTTCTACTTAAATCTATTTCAAAATTTTTATTTAAACTTTTAATTTTTTTTTTTGGTGTTTTTTTTACATCAAAAAGGGAAAAATAAATAAATAAAGCAAGTTATATTTTCAAATGCATTTAAATTCGGCAATTATCTGTGCGCTGCAATAAAACTATAGAAAAGTGTGATTGTAAAATATCATACTTTATGTCAATAGAGACCACTTAATCCTGCTGTCTTATCTAACATATATTTAAGTCCATTTACAATAAATATTTATTTATAAACACATTATTAATTGGCATGATGCAATTATTATAAATTATTAAAAACTGTCCTTGCTTCAACAGCAGCAGATGGATATCTTTTTGGCAGAGCGTTTGGAATCACTAACTAAACAGAAACGTGGAAGTCAAGCTTTAGCCGTTAGCTGATTATGATTAAGACGAATAAGCTGGCAAAGGATATATTTGGTTTATGAGAATTTGAGCTCATCTTTCGGAGTTGTTTAACTTTACTCCCTGTGGGCATTTTTACAACGAATCCTACCATGATGTCATTCACTCGCAGTCATCGAAATCATGGGAATAACTAAAATGATATTATTTTCATTTGTAATTTAAATAAAAATAAATATATCCAAGCCAGCTAGCTATCTATGTTAACATAAATATCCAACAAGAATTGAAACAAGCCTCAAAAACTCAACTCAAACGAAAAAACCCGCTCAACCAAATTATGTATATTAACATATATTCCTAAGTATTTTAGCAGTCCTGGATGCTAGTATCATTTGGGATCACAGTGCAGATGGTTCTGCACTTTTCTCTAGCAATTCTTGAAGAAACACTCCGCTGGCAAACACTTCGTGGCAAATTAATAAATTTTTTTTTAAGTGCTTTCGAATTTCAAAATGTATGTACGACTTTAAATTAGTTGCAACACTGTAATCGCAATTTGCTATGAAAGCTGTAGATGGCAGTAAATGAATGCGCAATGGCAGCACCGCATCTTCACTTTCTGTGTTTAACAAGCCATTGTGCATGAACTGCTCATAACCATGCGTCTTTGCATCCTCCGGTTAAATCCATTAGTCGGCTAATATCCATTCTTAAACCCGTCAAATTTCAACTTGGCGAACTGCGACCGTGGACTTCAATAGACAAACGGCTTTCAACTTGAAAAGGTGTTAAATCATATTTCTGCGTGTCGCAGACCGTACAATTTTCAATTTCGTATTAAAAATATATTCAGACAGAGAAATAAAACAAGTAAAGGCAATGTTGACCACTAAATACCATACGCCAATACGGCCGATACAATGCCTAATCAAAATTTATATATTGTTTCAATGCAAGCCCCTTTAAGGCAGGTAGCCAAAACCTAGATTTAGCGTGGTCAACAAAAATACATTTTCAAAGATCTTATTATCCTTCACTTAGTGCTATTATTGTTATTATCAATTTAGCCAGAGATAAATAATAAAAATTGAACACTTAAGTCTTGATTTCCATCTGCAAATTTCTTCGTTGAAGCGAAACGAATCTTTCTTTTTAATATGACTAATCACTTAGCGCAGGTTCCCTACTAGTGTAAAACGGTGATCTCCAGAAAGTAGGGAGGAAAGAGAAAGAAGTGGGGAGGTGGTGGCCGAATCAGTAAGGGTCATGCCTTTCCTGACTGAGCACTCACTGTAGATATGACTAAAGAAAACTCCACCGTACTTGAGATTTGAAGCCGCGAACATTGACTTGGTAGTCGCGCTTATTACCTACTCGGTTGCTCATGCGCAAGGGAATGAATAAAGGATGACAACAAAGATCGTATTCCAAGATAAGCGAAGGTGAACAAACGGCAACGTCAAACACACACATATGTAGTCAAAAATCGACAGAGTTTGTCTGGCACGTTCTGATGCATTTATCCTACAACCTGAACCTTACCATGTCCTACTACGATATCATTCCTAATTTTTTTTTTTTTTTTTGTGGTGAAATTTTGGTGAAAAAGGTAGACGACAGTTTTTCTTGATCTATTATTTGAAATTTTCTTGAAAGCTGGAAAAGGAACTGAAAGAAGAAGAGCTATGAAAAATTTATGAAAACCATCGGTATTCACATAGTATTAAAATAATGAAGTGAGGCAACTACTGTTATCTTGTAAAGTTAACGTCTAAGAACTTTAGTAAAATTATATGTAATTATTTCTTTTGAGCACAATCAAAAATTGTTAAGTATTTTATAAGGAAATTGCAAGCCAATGAACCATTTGATTGGTATGGGATTATATGAAATTAGAAAGTTTTGGCAAACAATAATAATTTAAAACTTAAATTTCGAGTATATTTAGGAAAAAAACAATAATTCGCGTCTCGTCTGTTCATCTGCCAAATCCACTTATTGGCTATTATTAACAAGATTGATAAGAAGTAAAATTGCATTTTTCAAAAAATTTGCTTGCCATAGCCTCTTCTTTTCATCAATACACCTACGCGTGCGTCAATACACCTAATGCGTAACAAACTGCACTTGGGAATAAACAATTATTTGAACGTTTTTTAAATTTTATGTATTCAAGCAAGTAAAGTAATTGTGATTAAAGCATAGAAGAAGAAGACTTTTCCTATTGCATTTTTCAATATGACGTTGCTTGCTAGTGGATTTTGTGGATTTCAATTTAAAATGTACAAACTTTTAAAATCCTCTTTCTACTCAATTTACTTCGAGGAGTTGAAGATCGTTTTCTAACTCGAAACAAAATATTAGTCAATGTTGGAGGTTATCCCTCGATTAAAACCTTCAGTTAAACAATATCAACAGTGAACCGCCAAAGTTGTATTCTAGAAGTCGACCAAAGCTTGCACATAGTATTTCCAATGCATCCTGTCACCACTAGGCACATATTCTTTGAGAATTTATAACACGTTTTCGACTTTTCGAGAAAAGAAGGCGATAATGCATCGCAAAAGCACTTTTTTCCTTTATATCTATAAATCGTCACAAATCTTAATGTAATACACTCGTCACTGAAGGATAGGGGATATATTTATTCTGTCAAAACGTTTGTAGCACTCAGAAGGAAGCTTCAGAAAAATTTTCGAAAGGAAATATGGACTACGAAGTAATGTGCTGTATTGCCCAATCTAGATTCAGCATGGGTAACATGCAATCAACACCATGTCGAATTTCGATAATTGGTTATATTTTAGTATCTGTGATGAAAGAATACTAGATGTACATATATGTGTACTTACATATATATGCAAACATATACATACACATACACATATAAAAACATTGAAACACCTGCCGAGTTTATTTATTTATCGTCGATAAAAACATAACATTTTCCAATTAGGCACACACCAATTAGCGTCCCTGTCTCTTTCTCTCTTACCGTCAAGCAGTTATACGTATAGACGACATTCTCTGAGCGACGGGAAAGATTTCACTCCTCTACTTCGGCGATTGGTACAATAATAATATAAGCAAAATATATTTGAAGAGATTTAGGTTATCTGTGGGAAGATTAACCCTTGATCATTCCTTTGCACACATGGAAAACTCCCTTCGCAATTAATATCTTGTTTGTAACTTTCATAAATAATTGGAATTAGACTGATGAACACAATCAACATAGTTCATAATATCTTTGCTTTATACGGACTTGGATAAGTACTTCTTTATGATAGAATCAAAATCGCACATGCACACACACAAAAACATCGGAACATGTATAAAAACAAAGCATGCCAGTTGCCATGTATAAAATCATTCATTCCTATTCATCAGATGTGTGTGCATTTGACCCGGTTGTCTTGGTCTACTCCCAAAATCAATTGCAAGAATGTTGCAGAGCATTTTCAACCATTTCATATTGCGCCAACTCACTTTCATTGGTACACTACATTATCACTCAGAAAATTTGCTACTTATCTGCAAAGTTTTGAGTATATTATCGTCAATATATTTTATTTGGTGCAACACCTACAAACGTTCTAATTGAGGTTTATCCTACTGTGAGCCAATTCATGTTGGAAATGCTTTTTGAACCGTTTGTATCCTCGCGTAAGGATTCATTTTTTTTCAAATGTTTTCAGTTTTTTTTCCAAAATTCTAATTATGCAAATTTAGTTTAGATTATATTTTGCTAGCTTGACTTTGAAACTAATAGGGAAATTAAGTTGTTTTCTAAATGTAAGGACAAAATAACATCAGCATTTCACTCGCAGATAATGCAGTTGCACCGAAAAACTTCCATCTTTTGCTTTTTTCTTAAAACGCCTCAAATTAATTTCTTGTTTATAGTTTTATTTTTTTGATACTGAAATTATAGGAAATGAATTGTTGTATATTTTTACTGTTAATACTCTGCTTGCAAGTTCAAATCTCAACTGAAAAGCTACCACGTGTTAAATTTGACTTTTTAATGCGTGTAATTACAAGGCATAGCTTAAAAAAAAAAATGGTACTATAGTGTTTATCGCATCTAAAAATCATTAAAATTCGAAAAATTGGTAAATGAATGATTATCGGGAATCTTGTTCCTATTCGATCGAGAAAACTTGCAGTATAGGTGAAGAATAGTGTATTAAATGTTACCTATAGTTATAGTACTTTAATCCATGAAAATTCTTTGAGCGCCTCGCTTTGGGTTGAGGCAAAATGTCTAAATAGATTTGTAAGATTTTTGCTGTTATAGCCAGATGTCATAATATTCATGCCAGTGTGAATGCAATAGGAATTCAATAATTTGTAATACTAAGCATTTTGTTGCAAAACGTTCTTAAAATCGTAGTTAATGTCTTCGATGATATAATGAAAAGATTTCGTATATTAAACAAATAAGCGCTTATTTAAGTTTTCATATGTGATTCTACTCATTATAGATATTTGATGTGAACTTCGAAGAATTGCTAAGATTACTTTTGTGCACCTACAAGATTAGTAATATTTTAATAGTTTTTCAACAAACAGTAACATTAAAAAATTATATACTGTAGTGCATAAATTGAAAATATTTATTGTAAGAAAATGCACATCGTTCGGCAACGCACGCTTATAACAAGTTTATTTAGAATCATAAGCGCTTATTTATTTCATTGACTATATTTCGCTACAGAACAAGTCATTAGCCGAATGTAAGCTACAGAATAGCATAAGCTATGGATAAAAAAAAAGAAAAAACAGAGATCAACGTATAATATACACCAGCATTCAACTAAGGTGTAAATTATGGGGCAGGCATTAATGAATGAATATGTGCTTACTTATACATCATTAATAGTAACAATAGTAAATAGTGAGAAAAAAATCAAATACAAAAGAATATTTTGAATCATTTTAACTGACTCGAAAACGTTTAGCAGTTAGTTATACAATGTATTGCTTTTATACTTATTAGCGGACAGATAAGGAAGTGATAATGATGATGATGAACATTTTACACATTACCCGAAATAATAAGTTCTAATAAACATTTTGCGCGTTTTTTCAAGGGTATGCCAATCAATGAGTTTAAATCTATTATTATACGGTGGAAGAGGTTGAGCAAGATCCTATCTTAAGCCTCGCAAAGCAAACATCAAAAGGTCCTGAACAGATTCCAAGAGATCAACATTGCATCTATAACTAGGAAGCCAAACTATCGACAAGTATCGAAGAGTTGGTGTAACTAAAGATGTATACACGCGCTTGGTGACGTATAGATCATACAATTCTTTAGAGCATATTTTTGTAACCCCTAAAAGGGATCTACCTTTGATCTATATGAATATCGTAATGGGTTTTGAGTCAAAAACAAGTCCTAAGTATTTGTAATCGTAGACATTTTCCAGGATATGATTGTCAATATGATAATAAGATGGCAACGCATTACGCAAAAGTCTACACATTTTTGAATTCAGCACCATACCATTGATTGCACACTATGAACACATGATCTCAAAATCAGACTGAAGAAGTTTAGTACCATGCATTGAGCCCAAGGAGATGGAAAGTTTAACGTTGTCTGACAACATTAAAACACGGGAATGTTGAATACACTCAGGAACGTCATTCACATATAAAATAAATAAAAGCGGATCAAGACGACTGCCATGAGGAACATCAGAAGTAACGAAAATTACTCTGGGTTGGCGAGAACTCACCAACACCCGTTAGGTGCGGTCAGAGAGATTGTTACTGAACCAGGCAATCATACTGTTTGAAAACCCAAAGCGATGAAATTTATAGACTAACGTCTTATGATCAACTCTGTCGAAAGCTTTGGAAAAGCTCGTGAAGATAACATCAGTTTATTTGTGATCGGAAAAGGCTTTGTAGATTAGATTACAAAACTCCAGAAGATTAGTGACAGTTGATGTAGCTTTTAAAAAACGGCACTGGCAGTGCGATATAATTAACTCTAAAACCGGGGTAAGCCTTTTTGTTACCAAGGATTCAAATACAAATATTAAGAATATATGTATGTAGAGAGCATGGAAAATCAGCACAATGTCGGAGAATAGCAGACGGAACACGATCAGGAACAGGGTAGTTAGAAAGTTGCAAAGTTGACAATGCTATAAATAGTTCTTCTTCGGAGAAAAATATCAAACGAACTTATCGAATACGGATAATTATCGAACGGACTATTTGATCATTGGTAGACTTCGCCAAAAAAATTGACAAAAGGTTATTACACACGCATCGGATAGTTCGAAATTTTCAAAGCTCATAACGGAAGGAAATCCCCCTACTTTTCGGTTACAATTTACGAATTTAAAGACATCCTTAGCATTTTTAAGAAGTTTGCGCCTGGTTGCTTCAATAAAATTGGAATAAAAAATTGCCTTTCGTCTAGCAGTAGAGTATAACATATAACCACCAACCCAACCATTACGACTGAATTTTTTAAATAGCCCACTTTTCTTATTACGGACCATCCGTAAATGCTTGGTATATCAAACAGGCGAAATTGACGTGTGACAAGACTTAAACGGCACCGAGACGGATATTGCAGAAAAAAACGTGACCGTAAATAAAGAATAACGAATGGCAGTCAATGGCAGCCAGCAAGTTCCTAAGTTTGACGTAAGTCGTTTTAGCAAATAAACGCTGATCACTAATGATCACTTGATTACTTGTAAATACTTAAGAAAAAATTAAATATATATACACCTTTTTCAAATAATTTTTTACCAATCATCGAAGGATGAGGCGTGTATTCATTTTGTCATAATGTTTGTAAAAGGCATCTACAGAGATCCTATAATGTGCGTACAGCCATGATCACCGTGAAATTCTGAAATTCTGAAAGCCTTGTCCATGTGGGCGTTTGCCTATGTGTGCGAATGTGTGTTAAGACTCTCCTGCTTGCAAAAAGAACATATCGACTTCAAATTTGGCAAAAGCATTGGAAGCTCTTGCACGTAGATTGATATTAAAAACGGCCAAATTGGTCAAATCACACGCCCACAATAAAGTCTAAACTGAATGCAACTCCGTTTCTCTAAATGAAAATTCGTGAGTTTTTGCTTATTGTTCATATATTATGAGAAATGCAGGAAGTCGGCCACGTCCAGGGAAAGTTATAAGCCATAAAATTTGTTTTTTGCTTTTTTGGAGTATTCTGCTCGTAAACTAAGCAAAACAGGATGTTGAAGATTCTTCTGCACATACGTCACATGAGCATATGTACCTACCCATGTTTCAATTGCAAAATATATGTGATGGATCCCAGAAAGTGGATGGATTCTGTGTGTGTTAATTCTAAATTAATTACGACAGGCGTCACGACGTGGTGGACTAAGTTTTTCCCTAACAATCCCATCGATATGGGTATAAATAAGAGGGCCTCGAGAGCAGAATGCGATTAAAGTAAATTGTGCGACGGTTGGCAAAACCCGGTTTCTTGCACATTAAAATCCTAAGCAGTTACAGCCCCAAGTGTTATAATCATATGAAAGTGACTGGAATAAAGTCTGTCTTTCAGTTTCTAGTGTGGTGAAATAAAAGCTTAAATAAACATAAAAAAATATAATTTTTTTTTACCTATTATTCTTAAGTTACATTGGAAAGTGCATTAGACATTGTATAGATGTTTTATCCCAAAAATGAAAATAGATGCATGTGCTATATAATATGGGGTATTAAAATTTTATTTCAATTTTTTAATAGATAACTGATAGTTTGCGAGTTAGCAATAAAAATTAATTTATAGCGAGAATTGTATGCCGAAATTGCATGTAAAAATGTAAAAATTATAATATCAACGCATGAACCTTTGGGAATCGGTATTTTTATTCATATTTCATTGTGGGTTCTTTAAAAAATAAATCGCAAACCTAAAATTTGTCCAAAATGACAACTGTAGGGTGCCTTGTAAGTTACAAACTCTAAGTTCTTCACATTGATTACATTTCAAAATCCAAACCAAACGTTTTAAGTCTGGCTCGAAGTTGTCGCCACATTCCTGCTTAAAATAGGGAAGAAATTGTTGTTATTCAGCAGTCTTTCTGTTACATTATCCGCCTGTCTGCAGCGCAGGTTAAAATCGCCTTATAGCACACAATTTGCGATTTCGTTATTACTTTCTAATACTGTATCTGTGGTCTCAACAAAATTTCCCCCCAAATCCTCTTTCCAGGTACTTGAAATTATGTTATATGAATCCTGCACGCAGCCAGTGTCCGATTTTCATTACTCAAATCAGTTTTGAAAGATTACTATGTACATTCGTCGATTTTGGCTGATATAGCATTGTAGTTTTCAACTGGCAGAGTCCATGTTTCAGAAAGCAGATGGAATCCGTCTTCGACAATAGTTTGTTTTCTTTGGCATCATTTGAATTTTAATGCACATTTTGAGTGTTGCAGAAGTGTGTGTTCTTATCCCCTGTGAATTGAACTCTTAATGGATGTCAAAGCTCTTTCTCCGCAGAGTCTGTCTATTCTTATTCTTATTGGGTCGCTTTTTTGTTTATAAAACCTTCTGTGTATAAACTGGAACATTGGATAGTTCTGCTATATGAGGCATAAATTGTTGCTCTATTCATCCTCTTTTTACGACGGAGAACTATCTTCGAATAAGAGGCCCTTCGACTTTTGCTTGGATCGCGTGCATTCGGCAACACCGGGGCGGTGACTGCTTTTTCTAAATAAAACCTGTTAATAATTCACATAGAACTTCTATAACTCCCTAATATAATACTTATCTACTAATAATAACTTGTAGTACCAATTGCATGCTAGCGTAGCGCGCTGAATGAATGACAGTGGGTATACAAAATTCGTTCCCAACCGAAAATAGCTATCTTATTTATTTATGTTGAAACTTTTCTCGTCTTTTTATTAAATGCACTCTTTTTTATTTATAATTTCACAGGTTAAATTTATAGTTTTAAGTTCAGTTTTATTATTGATTTTAGCTAAAGTTTTGTTTTAATTCAAGTCGCATTGCTTGGATGTATTTTAGTCAGCGATATCTATTGATGAAAATGGCGAAGTAATGCGAAGTATCAATGTACACAAAAATTAAATTCGATGATTTTGATCTTTCTCTCCATAAAATAACGGCTTTCCATTTAGTATTATTCAGTTATTTAATGTATACAGGCGCTAATCATGGAATGTTGAAAATTGCATTCGATATTTATTACTGGTGTTGTTTGAGAAGCTTATGGTGAAGCTATTCCATCATGTCCCAATTATCGGTTTTGGTTTGGACGGTTTGAAAATGATAGTTTTGATGTCAGCGAGAAAAAACGGCCAGGGGATCTAAAAAATTTCGAAGACAACGAATCACAGGACTTATTAGATAAAAACCTTTAGAACCTTAAATACTTAAAAAACTTTCGAAGAGCTTAGTAATTGATGAATCAACTGTTTTTAGAAGTTTTAGATGATCCAAATGGATGGAAAGATCCAAAAGAGGGGAAATGGCTACCATACGAATTGACTGAAAACGTTACTTCAAACCGATTCAACATTGCGGTTTCATAGCTTACCAGTCAAAAAAAGAACAGTTTTCTGTGCCGTATGGGTAAAACCGAATGAGACTGTTACTACAGATGTCCACCGACGTCAATTGAACAAATGGAACAATTGTTGCAGAAAAGATCACCAAGAGCGGTTAACAGACGCAAAGCCATTCTCTTGTATGATAATGCTCTCTCGTACCTTGCAAGAGTTGTCAAGGAAACACTATTGCAGCAGCTCGAACGGGAAGTTGTGCAGCAAACAGCGTACTCATCAAACATAGGCACTCATTCAGACGATGTGGTGTGGTTTGGTTGACAAGTGGTTTCTAAAAGCTAGAAAAGTTGCGAAATGGAGGAAATTGGATCACTCCCAAGCCAGTATCATTCTTTCGACACGGTATCGTCACATTGCTGGAAAGATGGGAAAAAGTTGTAGAAAATAATGGGAAATCTTTTGATTAACATATATTGGAACAAATTTTCTCAATAAAAACTTTTTTCAAAGGAAAAAATGAATTCTTCGTAGGGACTTATTATTAATGCAGGGTTTTCCTGCATTATTCTTCGCAACGTAAATGTATGCAGAAAATTTTCCTATTGCCACTTAATAATAAAGATAGTGATCACTATATTATATATTGATTGTATGAATTCGAGTTAAAAAGTACACTTGATCCCACCATCGAACGAGAACGTGATTTCCCAAAGAGTGCCTTTAGAAATTCAATAACTTTTGATCCATAACAAGCATCGTTCAGAGATTTATAATATGAAAACATGGAATGGATGGGATACATGAAAATTCCCAACGAATCCATTGGGAGTTAAAGAAAGCAATAATAAAAAAACTAGGCAGATTTTATACCCTATCACTTGCGATAAGCCTGTATGACGTTTACGCGGATGTTTGCAACATCCAGAAAAATTTCGGATGAACCGATCTTTTGTTATACAAGTGAAGTCTAAATCATGTTCGCAATCAATTTTAACATATCTCTCCTTTTGTCCATTCGATGGCTGTGCATATGAAACTGTATTCAACCTACAGGATGCAATTATCGAAGTGTTTAATTGGACCCCACCTATAGCGGTCTATTTTCAAAAACTGGTTGTATGAAACACCACAACAAGTAATAAATATAAAGTTTTATAGTTAAGATATAAGTTAATACTTCTAGAAATTTTATGATATAATGTTTGGCTGCAATTAACATTGGATTCTCTTCACAAAGTAATTGCAAATTCTTTCTTTCCATCAGCTTAAAAGGTAATGCAATTATCCAGCCATGTGTCTGCAAGAATACGATAACAATTATCTATGTATGCGCGAATGGACGTGTAGGCTAGTAGTTGCGCACAAGTTTGGACTGGACGGCGTGCTGACACATGTGTGCATTCGTAACTATTATGAGTGTAACCATCACTTGACTCGGATAGAGATTATTAATATTACAAGATTTTATGATGTACCAAAATACTATGAGACTGCTTACACTCGGTTTAGAACGGATCTTGAACACCTTCTTCTTGCTTACCTTAAAGGTAATATCATAAATTCATGTCAGAACTGTAAGTATTAATATGTATTATGTAAGCACGCGCGTTTCATTCAGTTTGTTCAGTTGTCGTTTCCATAAATACATTTGCTGATAAGTATATTGCAATTATCCAAAATTTTGGAATCGTAGCGGTATTAAAGTATGGCTATTTAGTATACGGTAAAGAAAACTTTCCTACAACTTTGCTACACTCACAGCAGCATCCACCTATTAAACAAATTTTTTTTTTATGCTTTTAGCGCCTAGAATTGTGTAGCGCGTAAATGTATTTTTGAATAGAAAAGTCTATTTGGCAATACCTGTCTGCCTCTCTGGGTCTGTCATTCGTTCATCGGTTGCAAACACGATTCCTTACAAAGCACTTTTTTTCTCTAAATTTTTTGATCTAAATTATAAAATCACATAAAATTTGTATCAATTAGGGAGAGATTATTGAAGCCAATAAATGGCAATCTTTTTCTACTTTTTCTTTGGAGGTTAATTCTGTAATCGTGTTTAACTTGTTGACATTGCCCTCGTTTGTTATGCGACCATATCGTCTTTTAATATTTAATTTTTTTAGACGCCTTTTTCTTAAGTCCTTAAGCCCTCTTCGAGACGGTTGTTCTTTTTTTAATAATGCATGAAACGCTCGGAAGATTTGCCGCGAGCTTTAGATTCTTTCTATTGCCACTTAAAAATTCTGATCTATTGGATTGTCTTTATTTTCCCAAACTTTAAAAGATATTAAAACTTTATCAGACGAATTGAATTAAATTGTGTTCTCAGAACATTGTAGTTCCTGTTCTTGTGACGAGTTCCGTCCGAGTTACTATTTTATACACTTTGTCAGCTTTTCCTGCGATCTATATTGCTGTGACTGATCCTAAATGCTTTTCCAAATGTTCCATACCTTCCCCGTCGGATGGTCTATAAACTTTTTTTTCTATTTGATACTTGTTTCTCCGCTAAGGTCAAAAAAAATGCAAACAAAAACTTTATAGTCGGGCAAGCCCGACTTTTAGATACCATATACGACTTCGCTTAATACAGTTACACACTCATTTTGGTAATAATACACTAAAAATTACACATCATTTTCATACAACGGCATACTTTTCATGAAAGCTTGCATATTGGAGGAAGCCTTATATGTGATGGCACCCAAAAAATAGACCTAGGTGGTTCAGATTCGGCAAAGTTGGTTCTTATGTCAATTTAATATTATAAGCCAGTTTTCCGCATAAAATGTTAAGGTCGCAATTTTTGAGATATTTTGATAAAATTTGGTACGATGATGTGTTTTGGCCCTCGGACGAACGCTATTGAAAATGGTTCGAATCGGTCCACTTTTTCGACCACTCCCCATATCCTGAAAAGTAGTTATATGGAAAAATTTGCCATTTTCAAAATTTCTCGGCAAAAGTGGCTAAATAGCACTTTTTCGGCATTCTAAATTGGTATGAAAACTTTCGACTGGCTGAGGCAATTTTTGAACTCCCTCTCATGTAATGGAAACTGAAGTTCATGCCATAAAAACGTATAATTTTCAACGCTTTATGATGGAAATTAAGTCATAATAGTAATTTAAAATAAAAAAATTGACTGTACCAAATTTTGACCATCTCGACCTATATTTTGGATCCTACCCTGATAACGGTTTTCACGAAAATTGATCCTTCATAGAGCACGAAAGTCTACGTTTTAATATGGGGTGATGAAAATTTACCCATAATAGCAATTTCCATCTCAAGCCTTTCTGCGTATTACATACGATCGCACTAAGTTAATATATCCTGTATCACGAGTGGTGTAGGGTATAATTATGTGGACCAAATTTTAACTACATGGGTCTATTTTATGGATGCAACTCCTTATAAGAATCACATAGGTCTATTGTTTAGACCCTAAAATATAGCGGTTATCATGAAAAGCAAGCCCTTGTGGGCGAACTGAAGAATAACAAAATTTTTAGGAAGTAAATTAAGTTTACTAAATTTGGATCACGGCACATGGGGATCCTCTAATATGTGGGCTTTCATGAAAAGTATGCTTTTGCATCAAAGTAATGTGTAATTTTTGATGTACTATTACCAAACCGGGCGAGTAACTATACTAGACGAAGTGAGGTAGGGTAGTTAATGCCCTACTATAATATTCATATTTGCTTTTAGAACAAAAAAAATCTTAAAATTCAAAACATACATCAGCGATTGATCAAGCGACTACGATTGGAAAAGCGTGTTTTAATTCTTAGCTAGCAACAATTGCTACATTCGGACAAGCAATAGTCATAAAGTCAAGATGCCTCAACGCCCATTGGACAGGATTCTTTTATGCATTAACACTCTGGATGAGCTTTCTTTCTTTTTTCATCCACAAATTGCATTTCAATAGAAGAAGGTGTACGTTCACTTTTTGTGCATAAGAAAGAAAGCTATGAAAAACGTCCGTTTAATATCCATTAATGATAAATAAAGGCTCAAGGAAACACGAACATGACGCAATCCTTGTTATGGTAATACTAACTATGTAGGAAGGTGAGCATGTAATTTGTATATTTTTTAATGCCGCTATTTATTTCTTTAGATTAACATCGGTATAAAGTTTAGACAACAGTGTCTTCATTACAGAAATTACTATCGAGCTCATAAAGTTTTACAGAAACAAAAGTAATAAATGCACAAAAGATCCTGATCTCAATAAATACACCTATATGGCCATTGGATCGTAAACCAATTACGTAAACAATAGGCTTTGAAGATATGATGACTGCAATGAATTCCATATATTTTAGTATTGTTACCGAACCAATTCCTATTTTGCTTTCCAGCATATCTTGCTAACGAGTGCGAATACAGAACAATCTACAAAATGAAAAAGTACTTAACAGGAGTTTTTGAAAAGAAGTGGGATTGTGGGGGCTGCTGCCCTCTAAGCTAATAGCTTAGGCAAAAATATTATTATTACTTTGTGTTTATTTTTTTATATCGTATTTTTTATTTAAAATTTTTAAACTTTTATTTAAAATTTAATTTAAATCACATTTTTTTTATATTTTTAATTTTTAAAGATTGTATGTATTGGAAACTGAAGGCACAGAACAAAAGATTAGATTCTATTGCAAATAGATCCGGATTGATAAGCAGGTAAGAATATCTACGACTGGTTTTCCATTTGCGCGGTGTTTCGGCGCATTTTTTTAAAGCATATCCAAAAGCGTATCTTATGGAAAATTGATCATAATTCTTAATAAAACGAAACTTGCATTTTAAAAATGATTATATTCGGTTTGGAGTATTTTTTTTTAGCATCTAGAACAGATTTTTTCATACATATATTGTATATTTAAACAACCAACCCATATATGTTGCAGTGAGAGGAGGAGGAAAAATATGTGCACAGGGGAAAATGGAAATGACGTAAAGCGGACGCACCAAGAACATTTATAATTCGGAAGTTACTTTCGGTTCCTTTATTCCTTTATTTATTATTTTCGGACCTCATGGTTTTTTTTTTATTTTCTTTTAGTTAGAGTAACAAGTCAATGTTTTAATAGTGCGTTTTGAAGTAAATCAGATTTTTTCTAAATGGCAGATTCACATAAACACATAAGCACCCAATTTGTTAAAGCACAGGACGGTGAACTAATTGAAGCAGCGAGACCTTTGACAGGATTTATTATATGTGCAATGAGACGCCTGTATGTATGCAACACTTTCGCAATCGTTAGCACCTTTTGTTTACATCAACCTCTTTTATCATGTTTTACTTTTATTACAATACAATATAAAGCAGATCGACATTTAGCGGCAAAGAAATCAATCTTTGCAGTCCTAATCAGGTGTGAATCCCTGCGATGCGCAACTTTAAAATTGTTATATCATATATTATATATCATATGTTATACATCATATATCATGTATCATCATATCATATATCATTTATTATATATCTCATATATCATGTATCGTATATCATACATCAAAAATAGTATTGTATAATGTAATCGGAAGAGATTCGTATATTATGAGTTTCCAGAATCTGTTTAAACGATTGATATTAATCTCTATTGCCGGCAATTGATTCGATTGCAGCAAATGATTGAACAACCCAGCAAAAAATACTGAATAAAAATGGTGCTGTCTTCCAGCATGGTGCGTCTTCAACGATAGGACAAAAAGAGAGAAAGCTTGGCTGGAAAGTTTTGGCCCAGCCACCTTGCCTCATTCGACTTGCTTCATTCTTGTTCTTTAAAAGATTCCCTTGATCGTCTTGAACTGAATTGAAAATATTTATCTAAAAATCATTTGATCGTTTGTCGTCGATAAACAATGGAAGTTCTACATCGGCGAAATTATGGAACTTCCCGAAAAAAGGCCATAGACAATTAAAGTCATTGTGTGTGCTTAAATAGTATTTACTCACGAATAAAAGATAGGAAAAATTTCTCAATTCTTTTCCACGCCTATTATATATATAATATTTAAGAAAATTACTATGAGTCCTTGATGCATACTCTACATACAAAGCATATATATTTTTATTTTTATTGATTTTGTTGCAAAGGTTTAAATGCAAAGAAATAAACAAAGCGTTAATCCTTTAAGCTGTTGTTGCAGTAATGCTTACACGTATGTGTATTTACGGTCCAGACGCATGCAGCTGCTTCCGTTTCCGAATTCTATAAAACAAAATGAGGACAAGTGAAAACAAATTGTTGTTTTTGGTGCTTTATTTAGTCCTTCAGTTTCTTTGTTTTTAACAAAAAAATTCGCGTTTATTCAATGTATGTTCCGATGTAATGACGCAAATATAAAAACAAAGCAAAATAGGCAAGACAACTGGATGCAGCTAGAAACGATTTTCGGGTACCCTTCGCCTGAGGAACATATTTATGAAAACCATACTTGTGTTTAGTTGCAGGCCTTGGCAATGGTTACCCAAAAGAGATCGAAAATCGTTGAATTAATTGTGTGAAATACGCAATTTTCGTTTAAATTATTTAAATTTTTTAGCCGATAACCGCGAATGCTCCCAAGATGAAATTTTAATTTTTCAAATTGAACTAGGAAGATATTGGTAAACAAAGTATATTTTGAAAATTTCCTGAATCCGAGATTTTTTATAGAACGGATGAAAGGATATCTGTGCTTAAAATTAATTGAGAATATGAGTAAGACTCTGATGCATATATGAAGATATTACAATCGCAAGGACGAAATATGTTTATCCTTTTTACTAATGGGGGGTTTCTACCAATAGAGAAAAAATGCAATAAATAAGCTTTTGTAGATTTGTATTAAGGTCGATGTTATTTAACCGATATCCGTGGAATAAAACTAGTTGAACTAGTGATTACGATTGCTTTGAATCTCTATTCCGTAGATCGTTACAGGAATCCACACAAAATGGTATTGATTGTTTCTAAATATAATCAAACTTTCTTCGAATTTCAGAACTAATGTTTTTTCACTCTAATCGCACCCGAACATTTCATTTTTCGTTTAGAATGTATCGTAATTTTTTATATAAATTAGTTCAATACGTGATGGTAATAATTATTCCATCAAATTTACTTTCTTGCCTCGCTTTTCTATATTTTGCGCGTAGGTCTTCTTCAGAAAATCTATACTTATGCTTTTAGTTGATTTAGAACCCCTTCTTTTAGATGGCAATTTCGCCTTTGGGATAGGAAAAGAGGTTAATGTGTTCGTCAGAATGTTGTAAGGGAACTTAAATAATAGGTTCGTCCATTACGTTAAACCTCAAATAATCGTACGAACAGTTACGTACGATTTTAGAGCAATAATTTCCTCATTTTCTTGAGGAATTGTTCTTTTGCATATGAGATTTACGTGAATAAATGACATCGACATGGCAGCCATTACTACACTTTATGTTTAAATTTTCTACGTTGTTGCTCGCATCTTGTGGATTATAGTTGACTCGTACCGTTACCGTACCGTACTGTTTTAAAAGCTATACTCATCATTGAAAATTAAGGGGTATATTCATTTTGTTGACACGTGCGCAATGCCCTGAAGAAAGCTTCAGAGACCCCACACAGTATATATGTATATATATCTTGGTTATCATCTGATTCTGAAACGATTTATGTCCGTCTGCCCGTATGTGTGATGTCTGTTTTAAACATTCTCCTGACCGTAAAAACGAAGATGTCGACTTCAACTTCGGTAAAAACATTGAAAGTTCTCGCACGGCGGTTGGTATTGAAAACAGACCAAATTGATAGAAGGACATGTCCAAAGTACCACGTAAACTGAGAATACCTCTGCTTTCTTAAAAGAATTAAAAAATTGTTTTTTTGCTCATTACTCATAAACTACAGCAATCAAGTCTACAAAAATGTAAACGTACATTCTATGGGCGATACTCTAGTACCTCTACAAAAATTGTGTTGCAATTAAATTTTTTCAATATCTTCATAACGTTTAGAAGTACATTTTAAAAGTGAAGACATCATCTCCAAATTTATAAACCGATCAAAGGACGCACCTACAGCGTCCACATGATTATGCCAAAAAAACTGTAAATTCTTTTGCTTTCCGTGGTTTTTGCTTTACTCACATTTATTTTAAAAATAGAAAAATCATCCGCGCCCATCCAATATTATAGAATATAAAAATGTAGTATGTTTCTTTTTTTTTAAGTCTTTTTTAGGATAACGGTGATGAGTATAAACGATTCGTTCACGACCGAATCTAACTTTCTCAGTTGTTTGTAGCAATTTGGTCAGTGCCGCCACTGAGTTTACCGTTCGAGGAAGAAAGTTTTGGGATCAATTTTATAATATTGCCTTTAATATATTTCAAAGGTACGAGGAATACTTGTAAACTTTTAAAGCGTGATTATCATTTGTTGCAAATATGTAAGCAAATGATATGGATTTGCCTGCCCATGAACAGATTCTTTTAAGTTTTCTAAAAAACTTAAACTCTCTATTTGGCCAAAGAAATGACGTTTACTTATTCAGAAGTTTTTTTTCACGTTTATCTTTTTATTATATTGTATAAATTTTTTATAAATTTCATGTTACATTATTATAACACATCGATCAATAATTTTTGAAATTGGCACATGGTAATTGTCTTCAGTAAAAGATCCCTATTGTGTTTATCAACTCAGGTCAGCCTTTTGTCGTTTCTATCATTTATTGTGAGCTACCTTATTGTTAGCGGCGCTACTTTTGTTACTATATGTTCAAATTCATTCATTTCCTTTGATGTCTTAAAAGGTTGCTTTTTAAAAGAAAAGCTTTGGATCAAATGATGAGGTTAGTGCGAAAACTGAAGTGCGCTTCGAGGGTCTTGATAATTTATTCGATAAAAAGGATATCGAAGCATTACGGAAGCGTTAGAGTGATTGTATTATTCTCAAAAGAAGACTATGTTTTTCTTTTACCAAATTCTGCCAATTATTGATCGATGCTTTATATCGTTTAACTATATGTATATATGTATATAAACACTTAGAAACATGTGTACGCAACATTATTATCCATTATTGAAATATACGGCATAATTACTAAAGGAGGACTTATTAAAGAGCTTGGTTATTTTAACACAAACTAGCCTTCGATATTAAAAGAATTAATTCAAGCCGAATATTTTTGCTTTTATTTGTTGCGGAATATCTTAAATTGCGTACATGTTTTTCATTTTGCAAATTAATTTAAAATCACAAATGATATTGGAATATTTTTCAACATTGCTAAATATATTTTCCGTTTGTTGTTTAATTTTTAGACGATTGAAACGCTTATAGTATATATAGACGCTTATAGTCTGGACTTTTCTATTATATTTTTTTAGGGTATATATGTGTATATAATTTGAATATAAGTTTAGTTGAATACAACTTTCTGTTCGCTCTTAACTTTATACATCCATATATATATCCACATTGCACAATTCTATAAAGAATAGATCGGTTATTTAAGTCCCGAGGTAGACGTACAAATGATTCTTTTGTAGTTTATTGTTTATAATCTTTTAAAGTTGAAAGAGCAAATATTTAACATTAATCTCAAGACATGTTTATAAATTTTCTTCACTTTGCGTTTTACCTCTACGTTTTATATGAACATATATGTGTATATGTATATATATATGCATGGATTTATATGCGTAATTCTAAAGTATGGTAATTGTTAGTTACTGTAATTTTGTTGTTAAGTGTAATGAGAATAAACATCCTTTCAAAACGACCACTGAACTTGAGATTTATTTGGACAAAATACAAATTTATGCTTAGCAAAATCCCAAAAGGTTTTTCAAATAAACATCTACGAACATAAGAAATCTTAACGCAAGCATATTTGTGTTTAAATACAAAACTCGAAAGCCTACCGGCAATAAAAACATTTTTTTTGCTCACATATAAACACAATCACTAGTCAGTTGTTTGTCTAATAGTTAAAATTAAGAAAACAAATTTGTTAAATGAAATATGATTTTGTATGTAAGTCTTTGCTCGCATTACATTGCTGGCAATAACTTCATCATTTCCTACTTTTATAAGGACAATCACCAGGAATGGGAGTAAATTAATTTCGCAACATAAGTAAATTCCTGATTAACATAAACGATTAATATGCATAATTTTACGAACTACGCGGGACGAGAGAATGCTTAATTACAGATGTTACACAAATGGGTAGATACACGGATGTACAGACGAACAGACAGACATGCTTAGGCAGATTTTGATTTTGACATTGGTCAAGAATGTATATATATATCATGAGGTTTCTGAAGTTTGATTTTGGGCGCCATGCATAATGTTTGATAAAAAGATAAAATTTTGATAAAATTTTATAATATTGGATCGATATTTCCATTTCTGTACGCGAATCGTTCATAAGACATATGTGTAAATGTTTATAGTCTTATCTTGTTGCTAAAGAATTGACCATTTTTTTTTTTGCCTTCAAAAGCAAAGGTTATCTTAATTTACCTGGTACTGCAGGCATGTCCTTCGAATGATTTGGCCTGCTTGCAAAAACTTCCAATGTTTCTGCTAATTTCCAAGTCGATAGCTTTATTTATGTGGACGGAAGAACGTGTGCAATCGACATTACATAGACCGTCTGGCACACCGCCCGATGGACGTATAGACGGTCTTGCTGAAATCAGTTCAGAATTTGGTGTTTTAACAAAGTTGATTTAGTCTTATCTTTCTGTGGTGGGTCTGAAATAGCCCAAAAAATGGAAGAAAAGATACGTGCAATTTGGAATTGAGAAAATTTCGTTTTTCTTTAGTATTCGCGTAAAATCGATGTATCCTTTTTAAAAGTTTTTTTTTGTCGATTTGGATATAATTTCTTTCAGGGTTAAGCTTTTTCATATCAGCCCAGATCATATCAGACTCAACCATCACACTGTCTTAAGAGCTGTAACGTACGTTTGCAGATTGATTGAACGTTTCTTCCGGACATGTTTTATTATATTATTAGTAGAGTTTTTAATAATAATATTAATAATAATAATAATAATAATAATAATATTAATAAAAAAATAAAAGCCGAAAGCCTTAGATGCTAGTGCTGTAAGACTTTAGTCTTAGAATTTATTCTCTGGCTAAATTTACATAATAATAATAATAATAATAATATATTATTATTATTTATATTAATTATTATTTATTATTATTATTTATCTACTTATTTTAATTAATTGATGATATTTGAAATCTATATTTTGGCTGCATTATTATACTTACGATCCCATTTCTTGGTGAAAGTATAGCAACTGTAATCAGTCGCAGACGTTTGTACTTCATCATCCCCGAATGTGAAACTATAAGTATTTTGGATGTACTAAGTTGACAAATACGGAAAATTAGTGGAGATGAAAAATTTGAAGAACCATGTTGCCAGGTTTGCAGAAGTATTCGAAGCCATTAAACCAATTCCATGGTGAAGCGACCACATAGTGCAGCTAAAGCAATAATTTTTTTAAATTGAAATACGAAAATTTGCTAGGTATATAAATATGGAACTCGAATTTTTAGCCATAAAGGACCCCAACACTACACGCATAACACGTACATGTATAAAGTTGCGCTTCTTCATAGCTTGGACATTTGGCTACAATAAGTAATCGTACTACTGACACATATCGCAATGGAAAAGTGCATTCTATCAGTAAAAATGTCGAATTTTCTATCAAGCAACGAGCATTCACGGACGGAATTTTCTCTTTGTCGGAACGATTCAAAACTAAATTTTTTTGCATCGTATGCTGACCGTAGATGAAATGGGGATCTATTTGGAAAACCTCAGGCATACCACCGACGTCAATTACGAGAATCAATCCCTTGGGCAGGAAGATGATATTCTATGTTTAATGGGATCAGTATAGTCTGTTATTACCGTGAACGACTAATGTCACCAACAGCAGCAAATAGATTTGAATTGTTTGCTATTCAGAAAACGGGCGAGGTATCAAAAAAGCCTGATAATTTTTTTATATGGCGTTCATCCATTCATTCAGGGGCAAAATGGGGGAAATGTATGAGAAGGTCTCGATGGCTGGTTTGTCGCAAATTAACAACAAATTTTTTTGGTGTGGCATCCACAAATTATCCGATACGTAGAAAAAATGTATAGCTTGTCGCAGTCATTACTTTGAATAAAATACATTTTTCTCGGAATTATGTATCCCGAACCCAGCATAGCATTGGCTTTTTCAATTTCAGATTGCTTTGAAATTGCAGTTATTACTGGTGATGGCAAAGGGGGGGACACAAAAAAAAAGATTGCTTTTCGCCAGCTTCATTTCGCCATCCTTTCATTTTGTTTCCACTCGTTTTAAAGATTTTCGTAAAATAAATTTAAAAAAAAATGTCTATATATTTAGTGAATGAAAGGTGATTTTATCCCTTAAGAAGCTATTGAATCAGTTTGCAAAATGATCGTATGAGCAAATAATGATGTTTTTATTGTGATATGCTTGCTTATTTTTAATTTTAATATAGACACTTATTGCACGTTGTATAGAGAGAAAATAAGTAGATGAGGATTACGTTGACTGCAAGGCATTTTCCACCAGCAGGCGACAATAGACGACTTGTTATCTGTTTATTTGTATACATATAAATATGTAAATGTATGATAATATATTCAGAAGCTGGCAGTCAAAGAAACACTAATATTTCAAGCAAATATCAATGTGTCTAAATATCACTTACTTAACGTTTGCCCATAGCCAGACATATAATATATATTATAATGCAGATAGAAATTGCATGAATATGAGTAATCGTAGTCATGGAAATGTGTGCGCCTACATATCTTCCTTTTCTGTATCTTTCTTATACATAGATATATTTGTTTACCTTCTTTATGTTATTTGAAGTGCTTGGCCCGGAATGTTTACATGTGGCAACAAAACAACTTGAAATGCGGAAAACTTTATTTAACCAGGGAAACACTTGGCAAAAAGAAGAACAAAAAAAGGAGAAAAAAAAAGTTTTATCAGTCATTCAACCATACATTTAATCATTCATTATTTCTTATGTCTTCTTTTCTTTTAATGTACATTCGTATCTTTTATTGTCTTGATTTAAATAAACAAAGCCCCATGTTACATATATATATTTGTATATTTGTACATGTACATATATATTTATATTGTATATTGTCTTCGTTTCCTGGTTTTCTTGTATGGATAGGAGTTTTATCTTAAGGAAAATAATCAGAAAAGAGTACATATGCGTTTAATAGAAAAACTCAATTTTCGTAAACGCTCTTACTTGTTCACCGGACAAAAAATGAAGTTCGGAAGAGGAATTCCTTTCTTTTTTCTCTTTCGTTTTGTTTTTGTATGAAGATAGCGTAGATGAGTTGATGTGACATTATTTATCTCTGTTCATTTTCAACTAAAACCTCAGGTGTTAAAATATCTTTTAGAATAATTTGATGAAACGTATATAACAATATACTTTTGGCACAATTAATAAGCTTTTTCTCGAGTGAATGAATAATAGGATATTTTAAAGCAATTTCAATATTAAAAACAGGTAGAAACAAATTAAACATTATATACGGAAAAGGCCGCCCTTCAATACTCTAAAGCCCTTCTCATAATTCAATTGTTCTTTAACTTGATCGCAAAGTGGCTCAAAATGTGAACTGACATAATCCAAGTTTAGAAAATTTTACTTTCCTTTGAAAAATCTTATTATTCATGACATATTTCCGTCGTAAGGTACTAAAGGTTAGACTTTGTTGTTACATAAATATATACTTTTAAGAAGAACCCTAAGAGAGTGGTATCCAAAAAATAAGCCTACGTGTTCCCAATTCCGTACATCTAATGTCTATGCCAACTCATTATTGGGCCTATAATTTACTACGAAATATTAAAAAGTAGACTATTTTCCACAAAAAGGAAAGGAAATGATTTTATGGGGAGTGCAATCCGAACCAAATCTTTTATATCAATTTAATATGGCACAATACGATTACTCATTGCAATTTTCTTTCGTAAGACGATTTTTTCAAAATAAAACTTTATATGGTGAGTGAAGTAAAAGCGGGCCGATCCTTCAGTAGTTCGACAATTCATTGTCTCAGCGTAACAAATTTCATAGGAACGCCTCAAAAGTTGCGACCCATAGTTTAAACAGAAATAGAGAGATGAGCATAAGTTGATCCACAAAATGATTTTGAGCCAATGGGTATGTAGATTAGAACATTGTTCTATATTTAAAAAGGAAAGGTTTAATATCAGAAGAACATGTACACGATACAAGTTTTCAGTAAAAGGAAAGAATCGCAAAAGCGAGGTGGCACCAAGGTTGCCAAACTTTTTCGTTGACATCAAAATTAGCTACTGTTCCCAAAATAACATTTTCAGAAGTCAAACTATGCTTGTGGTTTTCATAGGCATAATAAAAAGTAGATCCAACTAAAGTCTTTTTGGGTGTTACATACATCTGCACAGCCTTAACAAACTCTATTGTAGTCATGGTGGGGCATAACAAATTGGTAAACGATTTGTAATAATCCGCGGAGTTTCTTACTAATGGATAAATATTTCCAGCCACGGAGAGATCAAATTAATAATTTTAATTAATAGAACGGAGAATTTGTTAAACTGAATAAGAAGTGACGTGAGATTACTTTAATATAAAAAATTCTGTAGCTGAATGAAATATTTACAGTTGCAACCTACAGGTTTCCTTTATCTAAAGTTTCACATTACAGATGACCATCTTGTGACACGATTTTTGGATTTTCTTATGTCCAAGTATATGATTTGAATTAACATTTTTCTGCCTGAGATTACGATGTATATTTAAAAAATTTTAATCATTTCAACGATTAAGTCAAGAGATAGAGTGTATAACGAGTATTACGTAAACATGTTATAAATATTTATGAAAATGAAAATATTCTGAAAAGTTTTGCTTTGAATGGAAATTATTGTTGATTTTGTACAACAACACGTTGCCATTTAAATTAAAAGCATCACGCTGTTGCTTATCTCTTTTATTTTGGAGCGCTAACACCTCTTGCGGTATTGTTAAGTGTCAACGGCGGCTTCTAGTATTTCTGCGTCTCCCTTTTCTTTTCACTATTCAATCAAAAGTTTATCTTTAAGTTTAATTAGGTTTCGAAACGATAGCAGTTGTCATTTTTATTTGCTTGTCAAAAAATAATAAGTAAAATGACAACTTGAGATTATTTGTCCAATATCATATAATATTTTCGGCCACAGATGATCAATTATCAAATCAAAAATGGGTTTGCATTAAAAAAAACGGAAATATTAACTCAATTATGTTATATTAAAAATAAATCTCCCGCGCAAAGAAAAAGTAGATGAAGATATAGTGATTCTTTCGGATACTTGTCGTCGGGTTTTCGAATCGCAGAATATATTAATTCGTTAGTCGATCAAAATTAGTTCTCACAATGTGATTTTTTTTTTTTTTGTATCAAATAACCCACACACTCATAGTTTTCATGTTAAGCTTCTTATATATTCGATTATATGTTATTGTGAAAAATAAAAATAAAGCAAAGATTTCCGGCGAAAATGTGTCTTAATCATATTAAACATAATAATCTAAAAAGTATTGAGCCTATTAATGGAAACATCAATAGCTAGTACCAAATATTATTGCTTATGAATATGGATATGAACATATTTAATTGTAATGTGATGAAAGCTGAACATTTTTTAAACTACTTTGTATAAATTATGCGAAAATTCAAATAAGCTGCGAATAAAGCAGCTTATAAGAATTATGAGTTTATACTTTATGTGCGTAAGGAAAGTTATTTAGTCTTCATCAATTTTCATCTGGATTTCTCGGTTAAAATGTCAACATATATACACGTAAGATTGTATATTTTTTTGGGCAGTGATTGTGTAATAACAGATTATCAAAGAGAATGATGCCCGATCTTTGCACTTACCACTGCGTCGCTAGGGATGTATGCTAGGGTTCTCATTTTAATCATAAAGTCCGCTCCCCCTCAAATAAAAAAAAAAACCAAAAAAACAAACGGAAGTGCGCAATTATTTTTCATTAAATAAATCGATCTCTCTGTATTTCGCTTTGTTGTTAGAGTTCTTAATGGCGGAGGAGCCTCCCGCCCTTTGCTGTAAACATTCTCTCAATTCTTCCACAATAAGAGAAAAGAGCGTAGCTTTAATAACATCCGGTGGCCTTTTAATAAAACATGATTGATTGTTGGTTGAAAATAGAAAAGACATAATCCTACGTATGTATGAGGGGACTTTGGAAATTACTGAACTAAGTTAATGTACCGAATTAAAAATAAAATGCTTTTGATTGAGGTTAGCATCTTAGCTAAATTACAGGTCGCAAGTTTGGAAACATTTCGATGAAGTTTATCAATTCAAAATTCCCCTACCATAAATTAGTAAAAACTAGTACTTCGGCATATTAGATGAATGTGGAATATTTGAACGGGACGGGGCCATTTATTAAACTACTCTAAATGTAAATGGCCTCACATAGAAGAGATTCATTTTTAATATCTTATTGTGAAAGTTACTATAAAATTCGATATGTTAGTTTCCAGTGTTAAGGACTGCGTAAGCCAGATGCCTTCCCATATAAGAGTTGCAATGGGAAGTAAGTCTTTACATGGCGACTGGTTATTGTAAAGCGAAAATTAATGAAGTATAGTATTAAGAACCACGGCATTGCAATCAAATTAGATTTTACTAATAGCGTTTCGTTTAACGCATGTCAAAAATCGTAAGTTTGCTTAATCAGTTCAGTACGGTATTTTGGATATATTGTTCTTTAAACAGTCTACAGTCCCCGTCGACTAAACATAGTTTTAAATTTTTCGTTGTTAATTTATATTCACATTTTTATTTTTTTAGTTTTTATAATCACTTTTTTTGGTTCTCAATATAGCAAAAATTATACAATTCATCTCAGCCAAGACACGTACCAAGTTTAAATAGAGAAATACATTCTTTTTTGTCTTCATGAGAAAGGCGTCATCATTTGCCAGCAATCGCGTTCGAAGTCAGCTCTTTGACTTGAAAATGATATTACATCCGTTTTAATGCTAATTTTCATAATAAAGCCTAACCATACGTAAATAAACAAATAGAGTATTTAGAAACTAAGCGTAGGACCACAACAAATCGGTGACTTTTGTGCTCCGACTATATTCACCAGAAGGGCATATTCGGCGAATAGGGTCATCGTCGAATATTTGCAATGAATTGTAGTACATATAGACATTTCGGTGAAAGTAAGATCGTTGCCTTGGATATGTCCAAAATATTCGGCAGATTGCATGTAGAGAGTATGACGCTCTTGTGTTCAGCTAGTTGCATTTTTTTTATACTCATCACTGAGAAGGATGGGGGTGGGTATATTCATTTTGTTTTTTTTCATAATGTACCTAAAACGTTCCTTAAAAGGAACCCTCAGGGATACTACAAAGTATAAAGTATTCTTGATCAGCGTGAAATTCCGAATTGAATAAGCTGTGTCCGTCTGTGTCTATGTTGTGTTTTTGCTGGTCGCGAAAATCAAGATATCGACTTCAAACTTGGTAGAAATATTGGAAGTTTTAGCACGCAGGTTGGTATTGCAAATGGATCAAATTGGTCAGAGCAAAAGCCCGCGAATGCAAAAAACATAGTGGTGTGTGCGAGATACGGCCTTTACCGAATTTCTTCTACTTACTAATTTTTCTTTTTTTTGATTTGACCAATTGCGCAAGGGCTAACCTCTATTCGTGCAACACGGTGACTGTCGGCAAGAAAACAGGAAAGAGAAAGAAATAAAGAGATGCGTGTGTTTAGTGTTAGGCCTTTACCAACTAACCACTCACTGTAGATATGACCAAAAACAATTTTACCGCACTTGATATTTAAACTATGGAACACTGACTTGATAATCGCGATTATTACCTTCTCGGTCACTCAGATGAATGCGTCGATTTGGTGTAGACGGCATTTGCGCTCGAGGTATATCGCATTACCTGACCAACCGATAAATAAGAACGGAGCAAAGACGTTTCATGGATCTACATGAAACGAATGCTACTTAAATGCAGGAGGACAATAAGGCCTGTTCTTTTCCCTTTTCTTCTTTCAAATATTTATGGCAATATGATAAGATACTGGTGTGAAAATGAATGCTCGAGACTAACAGCCTTATTCTGGGCACTATCAGTGACAGAACCCAAACCATATGTTTCTGCCAAATACTTGAGCACTTTTTTGATTCACTTTTTAGCAGATCGCAGTTGGTTATTATAAAAATAGAGTAATGACAAAACAAGGGTGTACCAACAATATTTTTAAAAATTTTTAAATATTGCTACGAATTTCCCTTTTTTAAGATAGGACTCGTGCCACTACATCGTGGATATTCCTTTCAAGAGAAATACACTTCAAAATTCTTTTATTTACTTTTTATTTTCCTTAAAAGTAGGATATTCACAATTTATTTTTGGTAATTCTCTCGTCTGTTCCACTCAAATATTCCTTTTTTACTCCCTGCCTTCCGCAAATAGTCTATTTACATACATTTTTACAAGCATATTCATGGCTTCATTTTTAATCCCTTAATCCCTGCTTTTCCGCTAATCTTTTTCGTCGGCCGGCAGCTGCATGACGCGGCGCGAATGCGCACTTGGTTTTTCCCTGCCTAGGAAATTTATTTTATGAGAAAATTAATTAGCTGCGATGAAGTGGATTTGGGATTTCCGTAACAATATTATAAAAGAAAACAGTATAAAGAATGCAACAAAAAATAATTGCAATGTTTTTATGTGATTTTGAGGAAAAGGAGCGAAGATAGAAGTATAAAAAAATTTTCTTTTTCATTAGATTGTTAAAACATTTATAAGATTAGAACGACCCGTTCTTACATCGACATCTTCAAAGCAAGGTTTAGGTGCTTATTTAAGTAAAGAGCTTTGGTTTGTAACCTTAAAAATGCAGCATATACAACATATGCATGCTTTATTCGGCCCAAAATGCTTACGAAAGGAGGAACTAATGCTGAAGTGGACTTAGAGTTAGTTGATTCTGTGGACGATCCGCCGCAATCCCACCGACATTCAAAGCTATGGAAAAATAATTAGAATAAATTACGTAAATATGGTAAAATATATGCAAAATAAAATATTTATTCCATGATAAAAACATTTCAAAAATTTTATTTGGAATGATAAAAATAATTCAACAAGTTCATTTAAAAGTGGTGTAAACAATTCGAAGAGTTCGCTTTAAAAAATGAATAAAAAAAATGTTCAATGCAGGCTGGTTGCCTTGCATCTCAGTTGATTTTTCGAATGATTTACGGACTAAAAATAAACTTAACCTTATTTTAAATAATTGCTCTTTTTCATATATTAATTTATACTTATTTCTTTTCATTTCTACGCACTTGTGGTAGATGCGGTCGCCACGTTTAAACAAACTTGCACCCAATTTCTTCTATAAATTTTCGATCTGCTGTGGATTTGCCCGATTTATCTTTATACCCATCGCCGAAAAATGACGGGTATATTCATTTTGTCAAAACGTTTGCAACGCGTGGAAGGAAGCATCAGAGACCCCACACAGTATGTATATATTCGTGATCTGCATCAACTTGTAAATCGATTTAAACGTGTCCGTCTCTCCCTCTGTATAATGTCTGGTTAAAGCATTCTCCTGACCGCAAAAATGATGCTATCGACTTCATATTAGGCAGAAGTTCTTGTACAACGGTTGGTATTGAAAACAGACCAAATTGATGGAAGGACATGCCCACAGCACTACGCAAAGCATTTTTGTTTTTCAAAAGTAATGAAAAATTGGTTTTTTGCTCATTACTTATAAACTACAGCAAATAAATTACAAAAATTGGAATGCTTATTCTGTGGGCGAAGTGATAGCATTCGTGCACAAAAATGGCATAAATTGATCACGCCTACCCAATATTATACATCAAAATTGAATTGTTTTTTCAATACCTTTATAACGCGCGTAAACAAGCTTCAAAACCCCTATAAAGTATATAAATTCTTCGCCAGTTTTAAATTTGGACTGCACCTAAACATGTTCGTCTTTTCCGCTTATCGAAATTGAAGATATCGCCTACAAATTTGCGAAAGAATTTGGAATTGACCTAAACTTTTCAAAGGATTCGCCTTTTATTTTGAAAAACGAAAAAACCAGCTGCGCCCACTCCACATTATAGAGCACGAGAATTTTGTTCTTTTACCTCTTTTCTCTTTTTTAGGATAACGGTGATGGATATAATAGATTCGGTCCCGACGGAATTTCATTTTCTTACTTGTTTTTTTTTTTTCTTAATATCTGGATGTTTTCGACAAACGCCAAATAATAATTTAATTGTTTCTGGGCGCATCTTTGGTAACCTTTTTTGCGATCAACACATACGTAAAATAATATAATAACTGTTATATTAAAATTATGCATTACCAATTTTCCTTCAATGTTTTCCATTTGGGAATATTTTTTGTCCTTTGCAAAGCCGTATACTTTCTTTGTTTAGACACCTCAACTTGCGATTTCCATAAACTAAGAGCCCGGCTTTAGCGCAAAATCGTTATTCAGAATACGAAATGCAATACAAAATGACAACAACCATAACTTTTATGAAAGTTGGATAATAGCAAGGCCAGAATACGGCTGTAAACTTAATTATATTAATATTCTGAAGATATGTTTGAAACTTTGTTTTACAAGATTTTTACATTCTTAGTTAGGATCGGTTAAATAAGTCGACCTGGTCGTTGCAAAAGCCAAAGTAGAAGTCAAGTTTTAAAAGAGATCGTAGTCCGCGACAATAAAGAAAAAATTAAGTTAACGTTCAAAAAGATTACTTTTTATTACTGACGTGCAACTTATAGCAGATATTGACTTGAACTTAGTTCCGAATGTTTGCTAAGATTATGTAAAATTTCAAACTAATAGTGTGCGTTGTGCGGCTAAGCGACAAATATGTTTTTACGATAAGAAACGGATTCCAGAAATTTTCGAAGGCAAATGCAGTCACCTGGCTTGCTTGTTGCATATTTCCATCTGAGGTGATAGGTATTGGGAATTCCATCCTACTTATTTCTATTCTGTACGTGTACTTACCTTATCTTCTTCTTTATCTAGTACAGAGTATCCAACTTTTTTTTTTAAAGGAAGTGTTTGACATTATAGAAAAAATATAGTATTAAACTTTAATCGTTAGTAGAGTAGGAATTTTTTTTTTGTTTTTTTTTGAAACGTCTTCTGCTGACATTTTCTTTCGGTTTTCTTTCATTTTTCGTGTTTGTTGAGAATCTTTTTTTTTCTTTTACTTCTTGCTTTACAACTTTCAAGTGCCAACAAAGTTTTGAGTCGATATTTGTCACCCTTGTTACTTTTAAGTATTTAACTATCGTTACAAAAACAAGTGAATTACAATAATAAAAACACATTAAAGTCGTCCAAGACTTACCTTCTAAGCCAAAGAATTGAATGAATTATGCTATTTTCTTAATGACATTTAAAATAAATAAAAAGTTTGTCTCATCATTTGCTTAAATAACAAAAATGATTTATTAAAGGAAAAAAAAGAAATGAAATAGAAAAAAAAAATACATTTAAAACTTTTGTGTATCTATGCAAGTACTCGACCAAATTCGAAATTCATTATATTCGATAATTGCTCAATTGAGATTTGACACAACATTTAGATCAAAGACGTATGTGCTACAAAGAGTGAAATCCAGTCAACGAATTACATCTCATCTAGAAAATGAAACTCTTTTCAATTTTCTTTTCTTTTCAAAATAAAAGAAGAGAGAGGTTTTTGCCAGTTATTCATACGCATACACAATAAATACATATATATGTATTTCATACCGCAGCAGAGATATGTAGATTAAAATATTTTGTTGATATCTCTTTCTTTCTTTTGGTTGGATTTTTACATGTGTTCAGTTTTTGCCATTTTCCCTGTTATGTAATAGAAGTAGAAAATATGAAAAATTCACTTTTTTTACTTTCACTTTATTTAAGAAAACATTTTATTGGCCTAAGCCCAAAAGATTTGCACTAAAATTATCTGCAAAACACCAAATATAACATTTTTCCACTTGAACTGATAAGTGCTTGCTTAGCCAAGAGAAATCATTGCTTTTATAAAGTCTTTGGATTTTGCTGAATCTCGCCTTTTATTCCTTCTTACTATTACCACATTTTAATCTAAGAAAACGATGTGAATTAAGAAACGTAATATTTTAACGGAAAAATTTTAAAAATGTATTTTACAAAAGTGTTGAACAACATATAAGCACATAACATGAAAACGCGTGTATTGGTGCCGCTTGTATCATTTTAACACTTAATAATAAGTAGCTTACAAATTCTTGAGTCTATTTCGCATAGGGATCTCAAATGTCGTAGCTGTCTTTCTGAAGTGGCTGGCTTTTTAAAGCGAGTAAATATGTAGAAAGATTCCAGCAAAATCTTATGCCGTAAAGGTTAGTGAAGTTTTCCCTAAACGGCACTATGTTTTACAAGTTTTTTTTTCCCATATATTTTTTATTATTATTATTATTATTTGTTTTTAATTCGACTAATCCCTCTGGGGTCTTTCCTATATTCGTAGGCATGATGCTGGTTAGGAAAGATTACAGGCAGAGGAGGTGGAACAAAGCGTGTACATTCGACTTGAAAGTGAATATACGGAATGGTGGGAAAGAGTGCTTCAGATGTATTGTTGCGGAGACGGATAGCCTGGGTAAAGAAAGAGTGTGTTATACGATATGCGGACATTTTTAAAATGGTGTGGATATCGGCTGTAATGCCTTTTTTCTACCACTTTCAAGACTCTAAGCTCTTAAATGCTTTTTTATATACTTTCAACTTTGGAGAAGTGAGAATGTTTTCCCAAAATGAAGTGATCTTTAAAATTTTGAGAAAGCGGGACAAGCTCGACAAAAGAATCAATTGAAGCAGTACAAAGTGCGGATTTAGGAGGAGAAGAGGAAAAATCAGTAAAATCAGGCTGCCGCAAAAAATTTTGAAGATTCATTATCAAGGAAGTTTCGTGAGAGCTGGTTGCATTTATCATTTAATGTCTGATGCCTCAAATTATTTGGACGAATTTTTATTTCCGAATATCAAAAAGCGCAAGCTCGAGACCTTGTCAGGACAAGCCACTATTCAAGCAGAAGCTTTTAGTATTGTCAAGAACTTAAACATCTTTTTGAGGAAATCGTGATTTAAGTTAAAAGCAATTGGAGGGCTTTTCTTCTGCAAAGTTGCCACTTAAGTCTAAGAAGATGAACTTGCTTGGCCTTTGGACTACATCATCGACAATTGGAACAATTTTATTTACTGATTTAAAAAGACTGGTCCAGCCTGGTCAACAGAAATTAGGTTGTCAGGTCGTTGACGTGTTTCAAAATACATTAAAACTGAAAGAAATGATTCCAAAAGAAAAGTAATAAATGTTTTAGTCAAAGTATTGGCCACTAGTATCTACACATCTTAGTCGTCTTTTTGACTGAACCATATTTCGCCTGCCGTCGTTAGAATAGATTCGCTGTTCCGAGGCAGAAACAATGAACAGTTAAAACAGCCGTTAGTCAAAATGAGGAATGCTTCGTGAAAATAACAACGTTGTTCCGCCTCCCAGAATATTTCAGTTCACCGTTCGCAGCGTTTTCTTGTCGGATTTTGCAATATGAGGCTAATCGTCAGTATGCACAAACTTTATTCTATAGTTATTTTTTTCATATTGTCGCTATTTTTCGTTTTATAATCGGCCCAATTTCGTCAAGTGGCATCCCATAGTTTCGCTTGATTGAAGCGGCTCATAATATTTCTACTGAGTTAATCGCATTAAATGAGTTGTGCGAAGTTGAGCGAAGTGTGTTCTCCTGAATTCCATCATGGTTTTTCACGTTTCCGATATTGTATCTGGTTCATTTTTTATTATTCATCACCAAATTCAATAACACTTTGAATTAAGTAAGGAAAATATCGCTTTGGCGATATAGAATAGTACTTTGGCGTGGAGAAGTCGCAGTTCGTCAAATGCTCGCATATAAAGTAGTGGCTTCTGCTTATTTGTTACATTTTTAGAACTTTTAGACAGAAACCATAAACATTTTATATCGGCGGGTTTATCCTGTTGCCAGATACGTGGCAAGGTCACCGATCTAGTGCCAAGGACGCCCATGTGATCCCATGATATTATTTTTCAATGATAGAAAATGTACTCATTCATGTATATCACTCGATCAAAACTGTGGCTCTTGGAAAATGCTTCGGGAACATATTTCACCTTCACTTTTCACTTCCACGCATGACTTAATACTAAATAACTCGCTTAATCGCATAAAAAATCGTCGCGAAGCTCCTTTTTGGAAGCATGTCCAGGCCGCCATCCCAAAAATGCATGTTCATTTATTTCCTATTACATATATAATTTACAAAACTTAAGGGAATACTTTAAAAGTTGATTGCTTTAGTTCCTCATACCTTTTTTAAAATCTTCTCTCTAATAATTGGAACTAAATTAAAGCAATTAAGTAATTAACTAGAAATGATGAATTTTTCATTTTTCAAAAAGTCTAACAAACACTGAGATGTAAATGTCTATGCACCCTGAGTGCACTTGACTTACAGTCTGTCCTTTTAGTTACACAGAGATTTTTAAGCTAATTCGTCTACATAGATGGGCTTTTTTCACTTCTTTTTTATCTTAAATCAAGCGGATATCAACTCTTCAGTCTAACCACTCAAGGCAATTAGTGTTACGTGACAGGCCCTTTTCAAATGTTTGACTGCTTAAATGGAACACAAGACAAGAGGCCTCCTTTACTTATACACATAGAAACACTTAGTTAAATAAATAAAACACCCACACTCGCACACAGATTTATGTACGTACATAACCAACTAGTGTTCTTGGCATTAGACAATCTCCTTATAAGTCTACGAACTATAACCACAAAAGCATGACGGTTAGTAACAGTGTATATATATATCTATATCTGAATATATTTATGTGAATGTGTGTAGCATTCTGTGCTTGTAGGTGCTTGGAATGGATGTTGGTATGGTGACATTAGTCAGTGTTAATGGCATGAAAATCGTACAAGTAGAAAAATAGAAAAAAGCCATATTGAATGTTAGCAAAAGATGACCAACAGATGTTACAAATTGCTTTATGATTTTAAGCTTTTTACAGCCTCTATATACATGCAAATCATATTTGCCGTATACAGAAAAAAGAAGAAATTGTATTCGGTTATAGAGATTAATATCCATAATTTAACAAGGCAAACAGTAGGAAATTGTTATGGATACATGTACACTCTATCTAACATTAGAGGATTGAAGAGTCCAAAATGAACTCCGTTGTAATTAGTTTGAAAAGACCTTATTAAACTTCGTAGGTGCTTTCGATTGGAAATGTTTTACCAAAATTGAGTAAAAGCTTTATTAAGAAAACCTTTACTCAGAAAGTTGTACAAGTCTTAACGTAAATTTTGAATACCTACTGTTGAAAAAATTATTATTAAAGACTATTACCTCATCGTCGGTTATGTAACCTAATTTATTAAACTTTTATAATTGTAAGCGGAACTTATTTCTATTATTCGATTATTATATGTATCGAAAAAACGGAATAATGTTAATAAGTCGCTGAGTTCAAAATCAATATTCAAATCCGATTTTTTTAAAACGAAATGGAATTGCAGAAGTTTATTAGTGTACACGTTGCCTCAACATCGATGATCTCACGAAACTTCTAAAACACGACTTGGATAGAATGAAGTACAAAATTTGCGAATATTATAACACAGTTTCTATTTCAAAAAATAGAATATGTACTCAGGTCGATTTTTTTTGTAATTGCTTTTTCCTTTTCTGATGGAGGAATAACTAGTGACTCAACCAACTTTGAAAAGGGGGAAAAAAAACATAAATCGATTAGCTGTAATTTTTGATGAATATTAATTTTATGATCGTAGTTATCATACTTTGAATATATTTTCATACCTATCACCGACGGATCAGGGATATATTCATTTTGCCGAAACGTTTACAATGTACAGAAGGAAGTTTCAGAGACCCCACAAGGCATATATACTTTTTGATCAGCATCAAATTCTGAACCGAGTTAATCACGCCTGTCTATCCGTCTGTGTAATGTCCGTCTCCTTCTGTCTACAAAAACAAAGCTATTAATTTCAAATTCGGCATAAATATTAGAAAACCTTGCACGTAGGTTAATATTGACTATGGGTCAAAAGGATCGAAGAAGGCGTCCACAGTACTACGTAAACTTAAAACACCTACGCTTTTCAAAAGGAATAAAAAATTGGTTTGGTTGGTTAGCTCATTATCCATAAACTACAGCAGATACATCTACAAAGTTTGGTCATATATTCTATGGGTTGATACTGTGGTAACTGTACGAAAATGGGAAAAATTCACCGTGCTCACCCAATATTATAGTGTAGTAAGCTTTCAAATTCGGAATGCATCTAAGCATGCCCGTCTGTACTTCTATCCATCTGCCCAACTGTGTAGTATCTGTTGTACATATTCTCCTGTTGGCAAAAAGGAGATATCACCTAAACTTAAAACACCTACGCTTTTCAAAAGGAATAAAAAATTGGTTTGGTTGGTTAGCTCATTACCCATAAACTACAGCAGATACATCTACAAAGTTTGGTCATATATTCTATGGGTTGATACTGTGGTAACTGTACGAAAATGGGAAAAATTCACCGTGCTCACCCAGTATTATAGTGTAGTAAGCTTTCAAATTCGGAATGCATCTAAGCATGCCCGTCTGTACTTCTATCCATCTGCCCAACTGTGTAGTATCTGTTGTACATATTCTCCTGTTGGCAAAAAGGAGATATCACCTAAATATTTGCCAAAGAGTTTGAAAATAGTGCAATAGTCGAAGAACACGCCTGCCACGCGAACACGCCTATAAAACAAAACCTCTTACCACTCTTGCTTTCCGTGTTTTTGCTTGATACTCATAAAGGCCAAAACGTACACCATATAAATTTCTATTTTTATTTTAAAAACAAAAATAAGTCAGTCGTGCCCATTCAATATTATGGAATATGAAAATTTAGTTCTTTTCTCTTTTTCAGTCTTTTTTAAGATAACTTTGATGGGTATAAAATATTCGTTCACGACAAAATATGATCGTATCCTACACCACTTGTGGTACAAGGTATATTAATTTAGTGCGGTCGTATGTAACATGCAGAAGGGCCAAAGATGAACCCACCTTTTATTAGACCGATCGACTCAGAATCATTATCTGAGTTGATTTTAGCCGGTCTGTCCGTCTGATACTGTCAACCTAAATTTGTGTTCAAGCTACAGCTCGGGAATTTTGAGATATTTTAATGAAATTTGGTACAGTGACGTGTTTTCATCCAAGCATGAACACTATTGAAAATGGTTTAGGTCGGTTCACTTTTTCGACCACTCCCCATATAACGTCCTAGTCCAAAGAGTGTGAAAAAATTGGAATTTTCAAAGTTTCTCGGGAAAATTGGCTAAGTAATAGTATTTCGGCATTCTAAATTGGTATGAAAACTTCGGAGTGGCTGAGGCGATTTTTGAATCCCTTCTTATATAGCGAAAATTGCAGTTCGTACGACAAAAAGCTATAATTTTCAATGCTTCACGATGAAAATTATATCATAATAGTAATTTAACATAAAAAAATTAACTGTGTCAAATTTGGCCCATCTACGCCTAGTTTTGGATCCTGCCTATGTAAGGTTCAAACTTATACTACATTAGGTTGCATTTTGGGCCCACTTCCATATAATTACGCACATGAAAAATATGCCTTTATCTATAAACAAGATATACTTTTTGTTTTCTACAATAAAAATAAGAACTGTGTTAGACAATGTGATGTAGGGTATTTAATAGTCGGCTTTGCCCGACTATTTGTTCTTACTTGCTTTCTTAGCTGTTATTTATTTATACATTACGTCTATATTGTTTTATATTGTTGCCGTTGAGTGGCAATAACCTCTGTTATTTTTCTCATCTTGCTGTTACATTTACTTATCTTTTTGGAAAAATTGTAAATTAAATACGTACTGAAGAAATATTATTATTATAATATATAATTATTAATTTTTTATAAAAAGTTAAAGTTAATTTATTTTAATTTTCAGTAGTCAAGAACGGGTGTATACTAATTTTGTGCTAATGCTTGCAACAACTACAACGAGCTATTTGAGACGCTATAAAGTATACATATTGTTGATCAGCGTGAAATTTTAAGTCGATCCAGCCGAAGGACATGTCTGTTCGTCTGTCTACTCAATTCAAATTAGGTAGAAACAATGGAAGTTCTTGCATACAGATTGGCACTGAAAACGCACAACCCCAGAAAGGTCACAGGACACGCCCACAGCAAATGTGAAGGAACTTCTTTAAGGGAAAATTTTTAAGGTTTTGCTCATTTACCATAAAATATAAAAGATAAAAGGCTGAAATTTTCTAAATTTACGTTATCCAGGACCCGACTATTCATGTTGAAAAATGAAAAAAATCAGCCATTCCACGCAATCAATGTTATAACTGATCAAATTTTCATATTTTTTTTTACTTTTTTGTATGTTTTCTCTTTATTACTCATAACATTAACAAGACAGAATGCTGCACATTGTTCTGTACACTCTTGACATGAACATACGCTATCGGACTAGAAATGCGTTAATTCTAAATTATATAAAGCGGCAACGTGACAGATTGGTTTTTTCTTAGCGGTATAATCAGGTCGGTATTGAACAGAAGGACATGAAGAGTAGAATACGGCAAGGTCAGTGACCTGATCTTAAATTAGATATAGCGGGTGTCATGACATGGTGGACTAATTTTTTGTCTACGACCTCGTCGATGTGAGTGTCAAATTAGATGACTTACAAAGTAAAAAGCGATATGAAATGCCCTAAAAAGCATAAAGTAAATTATATAAAATTTTTTTTTTCAAATAAACGTTTATTTGACTGAAGTAAAAACAGGAAAGTAAATTTTATTGCAAACAATTTTATATGACTAAACACGTATAACATGATAAAATGACTGGTGGTGTGTACATAAGATTCGGCCCCAGCCGAATATAACTTCTTTCCTTTCTTTTTTATATGTGTGTATGCAAGGAAATTTCAGCTATCGTAAAATTGCGCACATTAAGGCTTGGTACACGATACATATTGCATTGATTTACATTATATATATATATAGATATATTTAAATTATATTGCTATGAAAATCCCAAATCCAGTCAATGCTAACTAATTGATTTTTCGAAATTAATAAATTCCTTAGTACATATTCACGGCGCCTCATACAGCTGTCGGGCGACGAAAAAGATCGGCAGAAAAACAGACCGGGAAAAACCCAGGTGCACGTGCGCGGCGCGTCATACAACTGCTGGCCGAGGAAAACGATTAGCAGAAAAGCAGGTTAGTCGCACGAGAACATTTGAGTCGAAGAAGAATATTTAAGTTGAGAAGTCGAGAGTATTGCCAAAGTAAAAT